>JASAND010001200.1:0-60476 GCA_030248195.1 Trissonchulus latispiculum
CGTGTAATCAAGTGCAGAGCGTTTTCTGTCACTAGACCGGAGAGCAGAGCGTTTTCTGTCTCTGGAGACTAGCAACTTCATTACATATTCATATTGGAGATCGACCTCACAACATAGTAAATACACCAAGAACGGAACCAGGCAAAGTTTAGAAGTAAAATAACAATAGTAATTGGTTAAGAAAGCACGAAAAATGTTTGGAAGAACTAGGATTAAACTTTATCCCTTCAAGTCCCACCCCCTCCCCATATGGAAGACGTCTAGAAATTCATGCAAATTCAAGGTTAATTCGAAAAACATTTTGATATTTTAATTGATTTTCGGTTTTGATATGATATTTATATTGGTGAGAATGCGATTGTGCGTACTTTCAATCACCTTTTTTAAAAATTTTAAAAATTCAATTTTTGATTATCAGGTGCAGACAAACGGGATCCAAAACGTTTGTCACCATTTTTGGGTTTCAGAAGTGTTGAACATGAATCTGAGATTAATTTTTCTGTACAGCTTTTCATTAGCTCAAGCTATCAACTTCATCTTACAATATAAAAGCTAACGAAAAGCTGAATTGAAAAATGAATTTCGGATGCATCAAACACGCCTAAGGAATGTTATGAACACAAGTGTTCTAAATTGAACTTTATCCTCCCCAAAGGGTTAGGGGAAGATTCAATTCAATTCAATTGATCCTAGCCAGGTTTCAGTCATTGAACGTTTTAAAATTCAAATGCAACAAGATAATGGTTATTTTAGTTCATTGTATTTGTTTAATTTGAGGAATTCAATTCATAATTCAACACAATTTCGCTTAACTTTTATTACAATTCAATTTTATTAATTAAAACTACCAAACTGACAGGTTTTACGAACTAGAATAGTACTAGAACTAAATAGAACTAGTACTGCATCTATTAAAAACAAGTAACTGTTTTAAGGAAAATAAAACGTAGACTTGTTAAAATTTGTCTTAAGGTGGTGATTCCTTTTGGGCACAAATTGTTGGTTGGCGGCGCAAATCAGGATTAAGTTTGGCAAAACTTTCCGAAATACATTCTTTTAGCGTTCTAACACCCTCCGCGCAATCCCGATTCAAAAATTCGAGATTTCTGATCAGGGCGATTTTTCCCAATTTCTGAAAGTTTGGCGGGAGCTATACAGTTATGATTATATTCATTTGAAAGATCTCATTGAGCTTCACATTTTTGCTTTTTAAAGCAACTTTCTATCTTTTCTCTAGCGTGCAATATAGTCGATTTTCTTGTTTTGGCGTCGAAAACTTGTCATTTTTGCAAAAATCAAATAATCCATCATTTCTTGAACTACACAAGCGGGAAAGTCAAACTAAGGGCGTCGATCTGAAGGTCTCACCGGGCCAAATTATCCGATGGATGATCGTCTTCCAACAGCTATCCCGTAGGTTGCTATCATGAAAAATGTAGTTTTTGCAAAAACACGACCAATTTTTTTCCAAAGATTGTGGAGCATTCATCATGCAAGTTGGAGGGCTGCTACTTAACAAATGAGTTCTGCACAAATATACCCAGGGACGTTTATTTAGTTGCCCCGGTTACTGTTTTCTAGCTAAAGTAATAGCTTGACAAATTTGGATAAAGTAGGCAAAATACAGGTTACGCACACATTTCAGCTTATTTCTCTATAACGAAGGGCGATTTCACAATAAATAAAAAATCGTCCCCAGCTATTTCATGGAGGTATCGAATGATATAACCGATGTCTCGCGAAAAAATTTACTTGAGTCTGCAAAAATTCTGAAAGATTATACTTCTTCTAAAACGTGTTAAAAATATTTTAGAAAAGCAACAGTAGTTTCATGGCATGCATTAAAAAGAGAAAATGTAAAGCTACATTTTGATATAAAAATGGCTTCTTAACTCCAAGTAATGAACGAGTAATAATGGTGCAAACTTTTGTGACCAAAGGGAATCACCACCTTAAGGTGGTACTACCACTAGTACTTCCACTTTCCACGTAATCTTGGTATGGATGAAGCAATCTTGACAAAATTTTAAGAGTCACATGCTTGGTTGGCTGGCTATCTTTGAACGTAATTTTGGTGTTAGACAGCGCATAATTGGCTGGCTACCATCATGGCTTTGCGCATGCGCAAATAATAAAAATTTTATTTAAGCTTTATATGATATTTGACTCCAACACGTGAAAGAGCGCATTAAAGCGCTTTACCGCGCTTAAGTACGTCGTTTCTATCAAAAGTTACAAATGTTTTTAGATGTGGCTGAATTACTTTGACCGTTTGCACACACAATGTAAAGTAAGAACAGTTTATACTTATCCGAAAATTAAATCTTTTGGGTTTTAACGGCTCTTGTTGTATTATTTATATGCATTATTTAACAGAATACACTTTGCAGCACAGAAAGCATTGGGGATTCCGAAAACCGAAGCAAACAATGAAAAATTACAGAATTTTTGTTTTTGATTTTCGTCACTCTTTCAGTAAAAATGGACCAAATATTGAAGATATGTTTTGCATTTGTATACGCTCAGGCCGTTTTTTTGTTTTTGGGAAAACGCAATATTAGGCAAGATATAAAATTTGCAAATTTTTGAAATACGCTGAAAAACCAAAATCTCACTTTTACGAAAAACTAAAACAAGTAACCCCTGAAAGGGGCAATATTTCGCCATAAGAGAGTTAATTTTACCTGGCTTAACAAACCTATGTGTTTTTTATTCAAAATCTAACCAATTACTGCCAAACATTTTGTGCTAATTGTGTTAATATAAATGGCGTTACAAATTAATAGTCGTGACCATACATGTGCTTAGGTGGGGTTTGGGGGGGTTTTCACCCTCCCCAGACCAGGAGCTCATCCCCCAGAGGGGTCCCTCACCCCCCCCCCTGCACATGTCTGGTCGTGACTATGATATAAAGAGGCTGAACTGCAGAAGATATCTTATGTACCTATTTTGAGCACAACTCCAAAAAGAGTTTACATGGCCTTTACCTGACAAAGCCAGGCCCAAGCTACAGAAGAAAGTTGCTCAACGACTTTATCTGGATCAGTCAGAATCAGGCTTTTCAGTTGTAAAAAGGCTACACATATGTTACAGTACACTTATCACAATATATGTGTACATTGGATCAACAACTGGTTGGGCAAGCTCAGTTTTTAATTCTTTGTTAAATTTTCGTTAATCCTCTCTTAATTTTATCTTGGTTTAAACAACAGATAGTCGAAGACCTACCAGGTGAATATATATATAGTAAGTTAGCCTGTTTTCAGCTTTCACAACTAACATTTTGACATTGTCGGAAGCTAATGTTGTCATACTTGTTATTATCTGAGCGCGACTACAGGACCTGAGTCGGCTTGAGCAACTCTGGACGCCCCGGGTGTGACCCTGTGACGATGCTATACTGTTGTTGAGAAAGTCAAAAGCTATGACAGTGCCGCTCGGGGGGCATGTTTTTTGCAAGTTGCCATCGACGTTTAAAAATGTCTTGTCCTTCAGTTTAAAGGATTTCAGAACGAAGCACCAAGACAAAAAAATGAATTTTCCACTCCAGTCACGACGGTACAGTGATCTAAGTCAGGTCCAGGTACTATTCAAAAGACACTTGATTCTATTGTAGACTTCTAAGAAATGATTCAATCTTATACGTTATCTCATTTGCATAATTTGCATATAGAAAAAAGTAATGCTTGACTTTGAATTTATGTCAAGGGGGGCAAGCGAAAAATGTTGTACAAAGCAAAAGAGATATTTATTTAGGGCCCCTGCAGAAAAACGAAACTTGCTGAAAAATCTAATTTTTAAATCGAATAAGCAAGTATCATTCGAACAACTTCTATTCTTCTAAAATTTTGCTTATTAACACATTTCAACCATGGCCCCTCCTGAAGTAAAAAAAGGACGCAGCTAGATTTACATGCTAAACATAGGCATTACTCCTGGTGGGAGAAAATTTTCAGTTCAAAAGTGGATCCACCCATTACAAATATTTCGCCTTCGGCGAAATAAAAACGGCCTGAGCGTATGTATGAACTAACCATATACGCAAAATTTCAAATGACTTCATAATGGAGTGGAAGAGATATTTAAATTCAAAACTTTCAATGCATTTTGTATTGTGTAGACAGCAAGCCAGTCCGAGCAGAGTAGTAGATCAGCTCATCAGATGCAAAACATGATAAAGAACAAATGTCCCAAATTTCAAGCCGATTTATTAAGTATTTAGCTCACAGATCTGTTCAAAGTGCACCCGGGTAGTGGTACTACCACCTTAAATAGTTCCCCAAACTTTTGAATCATGTGTTGCTAACTTCGCCATCGCTCTGACAGCTGATGCAAATCTTCCCCCGGGTGAAGTTGTGCACCGGTACGAAACTTCCGGGGGGAAGATTTGCGCCGGTGACAATTTCCGGGGGAATATTTGCACGGGGAGAAGATTTGCACGGGGGAAGAATTGCACCGTGATAATGCTACGGTGAAGAATAAGCAGCGTTCTCTTCTCTCAAAAAGGTAATTTCCACTAATCGACCTTGTATTTCTACAGACATTTCTGCCAGTTCTAGCATTTCTCCTAGTCCTCAACCCTCAGAGGAGAGTACAGCTTATTTATTGACAGTAACAGGTATATTTTGTTCCAGGAAAATAAGATTTTGTCAGTTTTCTTCTACTACTGTAACACCCTGGTTTCTCAAAATTCGCGACCTTGGCTTAGGTCTGCCCTAATTGTCCCGACCGCCTTCTTTTTTCTGCCCGGTCTTGCAGTTGAGCTATTCAGCATTCTTGAATCGCCTTTTCAAGTCAAGGTGAAGGGGCGACAGCTCATCTCCAGCTGTATTTGTGTCATTTAGAGAATGTATTTTTCACATAAATTGTCAAAAAATCTTTCCAAAATTCATGTTTAAATGAAAATGAATCAACTCAATCTTTCTTTGTTTCATGTTCAGTTCATGTTAACAAATTTCATATTTTACATTCTTGTCTGTACGGTGGTTCGTTGAGATCAGTTTGAAGGATTCCTAACTAGTGAAGTCATGAGAATTTAATGTTATCGATGAAAGTCTTTGCTGGGAGGAACAGCCACAGCAGCAGCGCACTGACACATTATCTTTAATGCGAATGTATGACTTTAAAACCACGCCAAACCTGCAGTGTTGCCCCATTTGCAGCTCTTTTTGTATTGAAACAGGTTTTGTCATTGCCAAACTGCAAACTTATAGAAATTGTTGATCCGTTACGAAATTTATCATCTTATTCCTCCTGTTGTACTGAAAATTATTTACATTTTCAATGTCTCTCACTTATGTGCAAAATAATATTTTAATCCAATGTTGTGCTGATGCCAAGCTGTGAAAAATGTGATGTGTTCACCTGAGTGAAATATTTTCAAGGAGTGCAAATTTTCAAGCGCTTGATTGCTGTTTCGTTAATGTTTGTATTACAATTTTCAAGCAGTTTTAAACAATGACTCGCTATACTTCCGCGACAATTTTTTGTAGGTTTAGACGGATTCGAAAATTTTTCATTATTAATGCTATAAAAAACTGAGGCTAATTGCGGTTCAGCGTTGCAGCCAAAATTTAAAAAGGTAAATTTATGGGTCAAGAAGATGGCTTCAATTGATTCGACTACCGATCATTGTTGTTCTTCGTGAAACCAAAATCGTAGATTTTCTGCAAGCTAAAACTGAATCTGAATGAACTTTGAGAGATGTTACCAGTTTGCCAAAGTTAGTTTAGCACTGACTTAAACCTAAACGGCACACAGGAGAACGGGTCGTGAAAACAGATTTCATTGCAGTCTATGTAATTCAACGATTTCAGCTTTTCTAACTGCTTTGCATTTTGCAAGCTGACAACCATAAACACATTGAACGTTTTTACTGCCAGCCGTGTGCGCGGAAAGCAGAAGATCGTGGGTTCGAGCCCCGCAAGAGAGCGGATTTTTCTTGGTGTTAATTGCTAGCTATTCAAGTCTTCGTTTTCAATTAGAAATAGAAAAGCTTGACTATATTATGTAGTACAGACAAAGAAATAGGTCGGTCTTATGACTGGAACCACGCGAACACCATACACTTACAGTTTGACTCCAATTATGTAGATTACGCTAATGTTTTGTCCTGAGGGAAAATAGAGAAAAGTGAAAATTTCATTCCTTAAAAGTTGTCTTTTTGTGCCTCATTACTTCGTTTATTCTACCTGTGTTGTTTCGTACGTTCAAAAGTGTCTAGTTTGCGCTTGTTCTTTTTCTCAGACCTGTTTACTGTTGCACTTTCGTTGTCCTTCAGCTGCAGTTCTTTCTTAAACATAAAATAGAAAAATTTCTTATTTTGATGGTTTTTATAACCAGGTTGATTGCAGTTGGCTATTTTCATGTTACTGTATTTCTGTCTCCAATTGTGTCACCCTCCCACCAATTTGGCTCATAATGAATCCTGGGATGCAGAAATCAATTTCGGACAAAAAATCTTTTTAAACCATAAAAAATTAACCTTGATATGAAAACTATTGTGGTGAGCGTTAACCTTAAAGTTCCCAGGTCGATTGAGTTAAAATCTGCGATTTCACGTCATGATAATGCTTTTTCTTCTTTTTATTATAGTATAATATTGCATTGTTTGTATTAGTAACGTGGCGAGATGAGATAGCGTTACATACACCTTGATCATATTTAACTTAATTAACTTTACGAACAACTACTTAAGTTTCAATAGTATCTAAACGTCGATTCTTTACATACAATATAAGCTGTATTAAATAGAAACTATATGTATTTGCTCTAATTAATTATCTACTTCTATTTGAAAGACATAAACGCCTCGAACAGGCATAAAGGCTTTGTCATTAATGAAAGCTGTTCAAAACTTTTTGGCCTTAAAGCAGCCTTTTTTTAACATTTTCTTTTCTCTGCTTCTCTGTAAATTTATCAGTTAATCCTTTTGCTGCCTACAATGAAATTTATAGTAAACTGTCTTTAAAATGTTCCGGAACTTGTTCCAAGCAAAACTTGTATTGTTTGCTGTAGAGGAGGAAACGCCTCGTCCTTTGTTGTGTCATAAGCTTCCGAGCGCCATTTTACGTTTGGTTCAAACTTTTCAGCTGTCTCTAAAGTCATCCCCAAACAAAAGGTAGCAATGCAACAGCGTATGGCGGGTTAGAATTGTTTACTTTCCACTTCCGAAATAAAGTGAGGCAAGTTTTTCTATAGATTTCCAATTTTTTCACTGCTGTCATGATGAAGCAGTACTGTTAGCTTTTGTAATACTTTGCTATCATGGGGACAAAGAGGACTAGGAAGAGACCATATCCCTACGATTATGCATTTCAGGACCTCCTTTGTCGGAAGCATCACAAGTGGAATCAGAGACCACCGAACATGGGTGCGGCAAGAGGTCTTTTATTGGCGACCATGATTTTTGTCCTCTGTGGCGTCATTTTAGTGGCCATAGCTTTAGGAACGAGTCATTGGAAAGAGTTTTACGTTAACACGGCGGATATTACGCCGGACGATCAGGACGCCGCTAGATCTACGCTCAGCGAAGGAATCCTGTTCACAAGATCAGCGGGGATCTTTCGGATTTGCTTTTTCGGCAGTGGCGACGGAAATCGCCCGGAAGGTAGGAAAATAGAATAGAGTTATTCAATCACAGATAAAGCAATTTCGATAAACGATATTTTGCAATCTCTTCACCTTATAGCGAACGATACCGGAGTATATATACCTATGGAAAAACTATTCGTGTAAAAAGAAAATAAATAGTAAACGAAGCAGTACTATGCAGTTGTTTCATCAAAATGAGGTTATGTTCAAGTCAAAGCGTTAATAAATTCACCATGAGGAAGAAAGAAAGGTTATTTGATGGAATTTTAATTTAGTGAACAAGCGAAAAATTACCATTAGAGTTTGAATTAGAGATTCCATTAGAGTTCACGTTTTACATTTTATTTTAATTTAAAGTTCATCTAATGTTATATGTTATCAAATTTATTTTGTTTTGTAGGTACCAAAGTATCAGACTGGTTCGATTTGTTTGAGGATGACGTAACAAAAGAGAAATGCGGTCATATTTATCCCGGCTGGAAATTCTTCGACGGCATGAGTGGACAGGAACGGGAATATGTTAGTAAGTTTCAGACGTTCTTAATTATTTAATTATATCTTTATTGTGAACATTTGCGGGCACCTTAAGGGGAAGTGGATTTGATTTTATTGAAAGCCGAAAGTGCTCTGGTTTAGCATAACAACTTGATTTTTGGGTGCGGGTTTTTTGGATGATTAAAACACCTTGACCGCCGTGTGACCCATATTGGGTCACACTAGACTATTACCTGTGGGCCATGTGACCCATATTGGGTCACGCATTGTTATGACTTCTATTGAAGTCTAAAACCTTGGCGTAGCAGTTATTACAATCAAATTTGCATACTGGCCTGTCAGTAAAGTTTTCAGTGACCCATAAAGAACCGAAAAAGCTGATTTCCACAGATTTCCATATTTCACGTTTGTGAGCAATTTTGATGAAATTTTTGATGTAATAAGTTTTTGTTGTACATAAAAATGAATAATAAACATAAATAAATAACCTAAACCATAATATATTTCGAAAATAAGAATGAGCCTGTTTGGATCATCAATTTCAGACGACATAGTCATTACCTGGGGGGGGGCATGTGACCCATATTGGGTCACACCACGTAGACCTCAGATTTGAGTGTCTATGATGTCAGGAAATCTGTCTGACCTCCTAACTTAAGTATAAAACAGTTTTTGCAAAAATTGAGTTTTGGCCTACTTGCAATGGTACATAAGCTCTAATACCGGCAGTCAATGTGTCAAATTACAGAAACAATTGAAGTTAATTCTGTTTTCTTCTGTTTGTGCAATATCATATTAGGGAAATATGGCTACTCCGTTATAATATAACTCCAGGATATAGGAGAGTGAGGATTGTTTGTTTGTTATTTTCAGTTAATTGCATTTACTGATATATTTTGTAGAGCTGAAGATCACATTTATTACCCTGTATTCCTTCGGTCTATTTCTGGCAGTCCTCGCTCTAGTCATCATTGTTGCCGGCGTTGTGGTCAAGAAAGGAATTCCCGTCCTCATATCTGGATTCTTGCTTCTGCTGGCTGGTTAGCAATTTTAACCATCTCTTAACGAATTTCTGACCACCAGTTTCCACCACCAATTTCTGACCTTAGACCAGCATTAGTCTTTAGTTGGCTCATGAATTTTATTTCCCACAATTTTGCAAAAGCTGCTTTAGCCAACTATTAGGACAGCTGACATTTCTGATTTCTGCAAACACGCACAGGGGCTTACAGTGCAACCTAAGTTTTGCATTCTAGCGATATTTCTGGCAGCGGCCACTGGGGTCTGGCATGAGTCAGAGGAACGAATGATTGAGGGAATGGATTCGTTCAGCAACGGTCGCGTCAACTTTCAATCCAGACTCATCTGGGGTTCTGTAAGAAACATACAATATTTAAAATCATTTTAAAAGTATGCATAAAATATAGGTACATTAAAAAGCATTAACACAGTGTTTGTAACATTGGCGGCATTGGCATGCCTTCATGTGAAGTTAACCCACCCACCCCGTCGACATTGTTGTTAGCATTAGTTATTGACGTGCAATTGTTAGCATGCATTGTCATGGTCTGGAAGTATCGCAAGACTCACTATTTCTCTCATTTTACTATACACAAACCACTTTTGACTTGACACTGCATGCTTTGTTTATATAGCTTGAATCTTAAGAGTAGGTATGACAGGAGTGAGGCTCTCTGTTAATCAGCTGCTGAGCCATGCTTATGCAGAGGCCACTGTTACAACTACGGCCCATCGGTATGAATCAAATAAGTTGCATCTGCATGCCTTTGCGAAGATGCAGGGTCTTTTCCAGATTTCCCCCCCACCGCTCAAAATCCTTAACACTCGACCAAATTAGCTAAACTTTGGCAGAAGTATATTTCCGGCCACGCTTAGTTCAATTATCGCAAAAAGTTTAGATTTCGCGAAATTCGATTTTTTCGATTTCTAAGGGGGAACCAAAGGAAACCGAAAACATTTTTATCTCCAATTTTGCTGAAAAGTTGTACAGAGAGGTTTCCGGGGTCGCAGAACACTAATCTGAACTGAAGTCCGATTTTCGTTTCAACAAATCGTTAGCTCAGTACAAGCTTACATTTTAACCTTAAATTTTTAGCTTATTCTTTAGCTCCGTGTTGTGCGACCACGGAAACCTCTATGTACAACTTTTCAACAAAATTGAAGACAAAAATGATTTCGGTTTCCCTCGGTCCTCCCTTAGAAATCGAAAAAACTCGAATTTCGCGAAATCGAAAAACTTTGCGATTGAACTCAGCGTGGTCGAAAACATACCCATACCAAATTTCACCTCGATTGGTCAAGTTTTAGAAAGTTTAGCACTGGGGGGGGGGGGGGGTAATCTGGAACAGACCCATTTAAACTAACAAGCAATTCGAGCAATAGTGGGGAAATGAACTTTAAACTCGGCGAGCAAAGCTCAACAGCTGATAGCAGTCATGAATCTACCTCCACCTCCATGTATCCTGGTCTATATTTCACATTTCACTTCACTCCACGAAAAACACAGTAAGAAACTAGAGATACGCTAAGATTTACGAATAGTCAGCTCATATATAACGGTCAACGGGTCAGTTGGCAGCGGAAAGTCATCGCATCCTAGGTTTGCTGATGTTTCAGATCAGTGAAGTCGCAGCTCGAACAACTACCAGATACGGGTGGTCATACGTCGTCAATTGGGTTGGAATCGGATTAATATTCTTGGCTTCAATCTGCTTGTGTCTGTTGGTCGTACTCGTTTTGGTAGGTATAGAATCAATTAGTTCGTATTAAACTAAATGCAGCAGTCTACACAAGCTTAACTATTGATACAAATATGAGATACGGCACGGCAGATATCATTAAGTCGATTACTTTTACGGTAAAATTTAAGGGTGATTTTAATTTAATGAACGGTTTACTGTGATTTTTCGTTTACGCTTACAAATATTGGTACCTAAATTTGTAATATAATATGTTTAGTGAGTGAAGAGCTGCAGTTGAAACCCCTTTTTTATTGTTAAATGTTTTTCTATTATAGAAAGAGAGAAAGAAGAAGCGAGTACGAAAGGATCAGGAGCGCGAGCATCAACTTGCGATGGCGTATGGCGGTATTCCGGCCACGAAAGGAAATCAAGTTGCCACCCTGGAGAGAAACAATCCCTACGCCTTGACCGGGTACAATAATTACGGATACAGTACCTACGCCACAATGCCACAGGGATATACATCCTATTACGATCCTTACAATTACGGACAGTACTATGCATACGGTACTGTGAGATAAACTTCCGTTGTAAAATAAAAGGCGGCTAATAGAATCTTTCCATCTATTAAGCTGTCATTCCTAATTTATTGTTGTGTCGTCTTAGTTACTGTGTTGCTTGAAGCGACAGACCGATATGTGAGCCAAACTTTTTGTTGAGCCACGCAAGTTTGCAGATTTTGAAAGGTTTTCATGAACTCTTGCTGCTATCAAAGTATATCCAAAATTTTGAAATGAATAGCTATCAGATTTGTAGAAAAAATATCCACTTCCACTATTATTAGATATAATTACTCAATGTGCTTTTATTCATCTGTCTGTACCTCCATCATGTGTAGCTGTAAGTCTGATTTTTGTCCATAACAGACTTCACAATAACAAGTCTTTCAATTCAGTCGAGTTGAGCAACAGTCTCGGTTGACATTAAACTTTTCAGTTCACACTTCTCATATACAAATATAACTCGATGTGTCAGACATCTAGGTACGAAGGAGTAAATGCAATTTTGATGTTTACAAATATGTAACATTCTTTCAAGTTCAAAGTCAAATCCCTGAACCTGTAAAACTTTAACATTCACAAACTTTCTGAAATATAAAATACTACACTAAACCGTATACTGTGTATAATGATAGTATTGCAATGCAAAGACTGTAGTGCTTCTGATGTATAGTCTCACTTTTAGGTATTAAGAAAGTGAAGTCGTTTTTAGGGCATGTAACAACAATTTTAGCATTTTGTGTCTGCTGTACTAACTAGTTCAATTTCTTGTGCTTGTTTTACAAAAATAGCATAAAAACGATCTCGAAACTGGAACTTTGTCGTTGACAATTAACAGATGGAAAAAATTGGTCAGAATCGAAATTATCTATCTAGTTAAGATGTTAATGTTTTTGAAAATTGCTGGAGCGTTGCAAGATGCATGCACACTTAAAGGAAAAAAGGATCGTTTTAATCCCAGTTTTCCTGCGAAACGAGCCTTGGTTGAAAGAATACGTACGTATATAATATATTCTATAGTGTAATGCATATGAACTGTATTCATGTATGTACCATATGGTCATAAATCTTGTTTCTTTAGTGCTTCTTACATTTTTGTAGTTTTTATGCTTGTTGCCATATTTGGGTATTCTGGATAAATATAATACAACTCTGATCATGTTTCATACATAGGAAAGTGCCATGCGCTATGCGAACACAAATGTGGTTAACGAAGATATATATCATCTATGAAACAGTTGAATCAAAAATTATTTAATTCAAAATACACAAAAGTCTCCCTAAATTGATAGCGTGAAAGTTTGGCATGCTAAATTTGACTTAATCAGCATCAACACTACAGAGCACCGAGACCCCGCTCGGCTGCTGCGAAATAAAGTATATTACAGTTGCCTAGTGTCCAAATCCAAGCCTTCACAGTCAACCTCAGATAACAGTCTTGACTTTACAGTTCATTTAGGACAGCACCATAGCTGCTGGAGAATTGATTTGCAGCCGTCGGACTGGGCTCTGCGTTTGGACAGGCCGACCCATTTCGAGCATTGTTCATTTCGGCCAAATATAGATTAGGTCTAACGAGCTGGCGATAGGACTGCGGCGCCAGGGCCATATGAACGGTAGATTTCTGCAGTCGTCTGCCAAACATTCGATCAAGTTCAGCGCGGACCTTACAGTTACAAATGTAGTAGATGGGAAATCGAATTGTACTGGTTAGTATCACAAGAAAACTGCTGATATCAGAGGCGATCATGTACATGGTAAAATTATCCAGGAAAAAGCTAGCGTCCTTTGTCTGCTCTAGAAAGGTTAGGACCACATGTAAACTGTTAGATATCAAGTAGGAAGTTACAATGGCTATGGTTGTGGACGTGGCGTCCCGCACGTCCAGATTGCTGACAGGAGACTCCACGTTGATCCGTGAGCCTCGAGGGAGCATGGGGCGAAGGGTCGTCATCGCGTTCACCATAACGACAACGTGGCGTCTCCATGTCGAGCGAACTCGGAAAATTATGGCACAGTTCAGCAATAGTAGTGTTAGAAATGGAATATAGACATGGAGGACCGGGTCTATCCACATTTTGTAGAATTTATATATCGGATCCCCCAGCAAGGAGCTGGGTCTAGAATGGACTTCCTGCATTCCAGTACAGTTGTAGTGGGTGACCTCCAGTTCCCAGTAGCAGGACAGTTTGTAGATGACAGAAAACGCAATCACACCAGCAATTACCATGCAACGTCGACAAATATTGCAACCGCGGGATACAGTGGAAAACTGCCAACGAATAAGGATATATCTTTCAACAGTTGAGGCAACAATCAGATAGGTTTGAGCGGTTTGGGAAATGCGCCCCAGGGCAAACATTTCCAGCAGATAGAGATGCCAAGCTTTATGTAGAAAGACTGACTGCCAGTAGGCTTTTCCAACACCAATGCCAATTAAAATTACGTAGTTAATCATCATTATCATGTCAAAAAATGCCAGTACCAGAAGATAGAGCATGCTGCTGTTTCGAAAGGATCGTCCCGTCAATATTCGAATCAGAAGGCTCGTCAGTACAAGGCCGAGAAATGAAACAGAACAGCCCACAACCACTACAAATAGAAATCGTTCGTTCAGATGAACATCTTCCATTTCTTGCTCATCTTGAATCATCTTACATTCATCAAAAAATCCCCCACCACGAATGTCACTGGCATTTTGACTGATATTGTTCGCATTATCCATAATAAGATCACTGATAAATGAGTTAGCTTGGCTAACTAAAACAAAAAGTGCCTGTTCCATTTGCATTGAACGAAAACTATAGGTTTAGGGAGAGAGAACAAACTGAGGACAGAAACAGATATTCTGTGAAAAATAATTGGAATCTTTATTAGGTAGACTTTGCCACAGTCGACGTTGAAGCTTTTGTTAGATTAGCAACTAGCTTAATTCTAGAAAATCTGGCTCCCAGGGGAGTCCTAATTTTGATAAATTTTACGGTTTTCTAAAAATAATGACAGTTTTTTTCCAGTGATCATAGAGTGCACGACAAACCCAATAATTTTCAGATGTAGCCGCAGCTGTATTTTCTAAGTAGACAGTAGAATTTTATGCAACACTATAATAACTAATCCACTCAGACCATAAATACCTAATCGGGAGGTCGAATTTCACTAACCCATGTGGAAGCAAATTTGAGTACCCCTTTTGGAAGCGAGTATTCTTAGTGGTACTTTTTAAAAGTGACTTTTTAGCGATTTTTGCCGTTTTTTAACAAAAACAGCTATTTTTAGAAAATCAACGCTTTTATCAACGTCTTTTAGCAAAAAATGGTGACTTGAACTGAAAAATTCCGGCGAAGCTGGAAAGTTTATGCAGATTTTAATCGTGAAACTAAGTTTTGGTCAATTTTCTTACCATTGTCGGAGCAATTTTGGGACCCCTTGTTGGCGGCTTCGCCGAGGGGAAGGGGAATTCCCCTTCTCCCTTGTCCACCTGTGAGTCAGACTTTTTTAGATGCATTTTTAGCTTTTTTCATAGACTTCCAATTCAGCCATCGGTTAGCGCCTTTAAGTATTTCAACTTTTTGTTGCAGTATCAAAAAACTACATCAGCAGAATTCTCAGTCCTTAGTTTACTTACTTGCTGATCACCTTGATCACCTGATAATTGTTTGTTACATACCTTTGAAATGAGAAAAAGAACTATTAACAAAATTTTAACAATTTAATGTCCTAAACTCGAATCCAACTGGAATCTAATATCCACACGTTTAAAAGTTAGGTGACTACGTAAAAGTTAGGTACTTTGAAATTAGGGAAAAGTCTTCCTAAGTTAGAAATGTGTTTCAGTGAAGAAAAAGGGACATAAAAGAGAAAACGGACCTGATGCAAAAAGGGATGACACTAGGAAAGTAGTTTTAGCTACAAATGCTTAATCAAATAAACGGCAATGTTGAGCACAGTTGGCTGTCTTACTTCCTCAGTCTAACGTTAATCGCTCAGTAATCAGGTCTAAGTGTCTCAGCTATTCCCGTCGGCAATGTTTTTGACTTTCAGATAATAAACTGCACACAAACTTTCATCATACAGTTTGGGCATAGCAAAGAATAATTGGAACAATCCCTAGGAATTCCTAAGGTGTAGCCCCTTCTCCATTTAGCTTCCTTGTCATCTTTACGCGCAAACTGTCTTTGCTTTAGCCCTAGATGGTACTGTTTCGATTTCTTTGGAGACCTTTATTATGTAGAATGTGGTTCTCAGTGGCCGGCCAAAAGAAGTGGACAGACGAAGGTCGAGGAAAAACAGAACGCATAGCCTAGTAGGTTACCATGTTACCAGTTATGTTAGAGCACTTTTTTGCAGGTGACTCAGCAAATTGTCGTAGTCCTGTGAGTTCCGAAAAATGCTGTTCTCCGGAGACTGTTTCTAAAATACAGACAAGAGACGGAGAAGCGAGGACCATGGATAGAAAATATATTCCACAAGCCAAACTGTAAAGATTTGGCTCAGCCGGGAATCGAACCACGGACTTCCCGAATTGCAGTTAGGCGTGCAACCACTACATCACGAAGCCAGGAGAGAAGAGCACATAACTTCTATATCATTGGTGCTCTCTGTATAAAACTACCGTGCCGTTATTTCAGCCACCCCGATTGCCTTTACCAGCGATGGAACCGGGTCACCGGGTCACCGGGTCAGATTGGGTCATTTTTTGGAGCGGTGGGAAAAAAAAAATGTTAAATAGTCACCGGGTCACAGGGTCAAGAGCTACGACCCGGTCTTGACCCGGTTTTCTGAATTTACCTCAAATTTTAGAAATTTTTGGCTTACCAAGCTAAAATTTTGGTTAAATTTTTGTTCGATGTCCAAGATTTTGTCTATATTTTAGTCTTGAGCATTTTCGCAGCTTGAGGTTATTTGAATGTGTCAATCTCGGGCAAATTATTGATTAGCTTTCTAGTTTTAGCTTTATAAGTTCCATGATTATTGCATAACTCTATTTAGTACAATAAGGTCTGCAGTGTATTTTCGCACCAAGGTAAACGTTGAAAGTAAGTGAACAATTTAATTTAATTTAACTCACTACGTAATGAAAACCAAATTTTCAAAGTACGCCGTGTTTTTGGACAAGCATATACTCATATTATACCCTGCAAAATTTCGCAGATGGATAAATTATTGATTTTGCAACTAATTCTGCATAAATTTAGAAATTGTTACAGCTCTACTATTAAACGAATTTCAAGAAACTCATATTTCAGCAAACATATGTATGTCATAATTAGTTTTTCAAAGTGGTTATGGAGCATGGACGCCACAAATTTTGCGTTCTTAGGCAGAATCGAAAATTTTTCCCAACTTTTGGAATTTGCTGGAAAACCGGGTCACCGGGTCAAGCCTAAGTGACCCGGTTCCATCACTGGCCTTTACCCAGTTAGCAGTTTAGTAGATCGTAGATCGGGATCAATCTGATCTAAATAACCACCAATCATGTCATTTAGTTCAGTTTAGCGTTATGAGAAAAACACGTTTAGGATCTTGCCTCTTACTCCCTCACCAAGTTTCCACTCAATATTTTTTAGCAGTAGGTGTGAAATGCCGGCAAATGGTCTGGTAGCCATATGGTAGACAGATAGGTGTTTCTTAAGTGCGACAGAAAGTTGACTGGTTCGTACATAATTCTGACATTTGCTCAAAAGTTTAAAAGCGAAATGTAAAAGCACCCTGATACCATTACCTAAAACGACATCAGATACTCATGTGAAGCATGCATAAAGTAACCTTTTGCGTCAGTTAACGGGTCGAATTTCTTACCAAAATTTCATCATGGCAGACTGGTTTTGAATAATGCGTGAGACACTTTATGGAAATCGTGGAAAAGTCAACATTAGTGTACAAGTGAAGGCACGAAGGCCCCACTCCAGTTTCAGGCTTCTTTTACATGCATCAGCTGACGGATCTTTACTGAAAAAATCTGCAGATTCCGGCAGATGTGATTTTTTTCAGAATTATTAATCCCAACGTTTGGAATACTATATATCAACTTGTCAACGGCGGATATTGGCAAAAATAAAACAGAAATTTGAATAACAGCTTTGTCGGACCAGTTTGCCGGTCAACAAATTGAGTTAACCATGTTGTAAGATTCTAGACTTAGACTGACTCAGTTTAAACCGAATCAATCTCAAACCAATTTGACAACATGATGCAGAGACTTTTGAAGAAATCCCAGGAAGTTAATAAAACCGGTAAAAGAGTCCATTAGAAAGCACCAAGTAAGCAGTCCCGCTTCCCCTCACTCTTTATTTGCCATTTATTCTAGGTATGTATGTGTGCAAGGGTGGTATGACTTAACCAAAATGTTGGACAGGCATGCAAGGATGAAAAGTGTTAGTAGGTAGACAGCAAATAGAAGGATAAGAAGAGTTTTACTCTAGGAGGATCACTTTAGTGATAGCAAGAGTACATAGTACATAAACTTTAGTACTTTAGTGGTAGGCAGAAACTGCGGCTTATGCAGTAAGGAATTGTAGGTTTTCAGATGGAGGACCATCCTAGACGGATTATTAAAGTTTTAATAAGTAAGCTTATTTGAAAATCTACCACTTTTCTCACAAGCGATACTTTTCAGTATCCATCCATAGTCCATACCTATCCTTAGTTTCGAAATCTTTCAAAAAAATTCGACTCAGAAGATAGGATAGAATACAAAATTTTGTTAAGAAAATACCCAGTGTATGGTTCAAAAGTGTTTATGATTGAATACCTATTGGAAAATATTCAGCAGGAATTAAATTTACTTTAATTAGTTTAAGTATACTCCTAAACCGGATCTCCACACTGGAGCCTAGAGCGAGGTATATATTCCCAAAAAATTTTCCATGAAACATGCTGTTAGTGTTAACATTACGTACGATCAGTAAAAGCAAGGTAAAAGCATTTCACTATTTATGCCAGCCAACATCAACATATCGCGCCGACACCTAACCTGGCCTGGATCGTACCGGACACTATGATCTTTATCTTATCTTCACTAGCACACCAAGCCCTAGCTAAAAACCTAAATGCAATGCAATGCAATCAACATGCACTGAGAATGAAACATGACATTTCTACATATGTTTTTATGCAATATTAATCACTACAGGGATCTCCATCCAAGCAAAGCATTATTGTCAAGATAAGAAGATCTGATTAGAATAGATTAGGTACATTATGCTGATGAAATCTGTTACAGTGGATCAAAAGTTTATCACTAAGACGTCTGTCCGAATCACAGCCCTCTAAAGAAGATTTTGACATCTTGTGCGACAACAGACTTTCTCCAAAAGATAATCCAAAAATAAGAACAGAAAGCTAATTTCAATAAGGAGGGTCCTTCCATCCATGCACGGGGATATCTAGTCATATACTTCCTTGACCTCCAAATCCACATCTACACATAGGCCATCTATCATAACACCAAATCCCTATTTATTCTGTCGAAACGGAAAACCTTTTGGATGCCGCTAAGCAACTGAATGCATTGGGCCCCCCAAAATTGGCAGTTATGCAAGACAGACGGATCATACAATGCTTTGAAGGGAAACCTACAAAACGAGTTTAATATGCTGAACTGATTTATAAAACTTCTAACGAATAACCTACCGTCCTAAAGTTAAGTGCTCGTAAGTCGTATAAGTACTGTTAATGTTATTCAAGCCTGGCTGAAACAACCTTTCAAATATACAAGAGTATAACCAAAATTATGGCAGTATTCCTTTTAAGATGAAGCAGGCCAGCATTAAATTTGAAATTAATTCCAAACAATACTTGATCCATTATCTTTTTACTTCCGTTACAGGGATATGGTTACGCAAGCATGACTAAGATATACGTGCCCTACCTAAGTACAATATGAGGAATATTACAGTTGCTTCATTATGCACCGGAAAGACGTTAAGGTCTTTAAATTCGACGCAACCGATGATAACGTCATAGCAAATACTCCTACTTCATATCTAACGTAAATTAGTCATGAAAAGAACGAGGATCGGATCAACGTCTGCGCAGCAGGTACATAGATGCATTTTTGTAAGTCTTTAGAATTTTCACATCTAATTTCTTTCTTTTGCTTTAGGGGGAAGATCGATGGCACAGGAGGCAGCAATTGGCCCTCCTAATAGGTTTTAGTTCTCTAAAATTTGCGAAACTTTTCTGACTTCCACGGAATTTTTCATTCAAAATCACTTATTTCGCTATAAAACGCCTGAAAACAAATTTTCCTAGAAACTCGCTCGTTAAAAAACGGCAAGATCCTAGACTAAGCTTAATTTAATATTTGCCAGAATTGTTTTTTATTTTGTTTTTTCTTTGATTATTTGTTTGCAATATTTTCTGGTTGGGAAATAAATAATACTAATACTAATACTACCTACTTGCTAATACCAAGAGTACATAATGATAAGAGTATGACAAGCGTCACATTCTATGCAGTGAAGGCCAAAACTATGCTATGCGCGCTATCGGCTGACCCCCTCCCCACGAATTGACCCTCTCTCACACCGCCCCTATATGGGTACACAGTCCCAAACGGGGGTCGCTCACTCGATTAGCATGTTTTCTACATACAGGTGTTAAACATACACGCTTAAACGTACTTAAGGTGCTGGTATCGCTTTGTGTAAATTTGACCCTATAGGCTTTAATTCTTTATGAAAGTGGATGAAACTTTCCAAATATACTATTTCGGTGCTCTTTAACATTCTGGGACCAGTCCCGCATTTTTAGGTGCAAAGATAAGAAATTTTTGGTTTTTGCCATTATTCTCTCAGCACATAGTCGAGACACCAGATTGGTTGGTATGGCTGGAAAGAGGGCACAAAAATGAACATTTTTGCTTTTACAACTTTTGAGCTATCTCTAGTGGTTAAGTCAGTATAAGCAAAAAACGATTTTTGGGGTCCAAAAATGGCCGTTTTCGAGAAAATCAGTTTTTTCAAAATTACTGCCAAATCGTACGGACAATTTTGGTTTATTTATACTCGATCGATACACAGTCTCATTGCACATTTTATCAATGCCTATTAGCCGGAGTTTGTTGCTCTAAGCTAGAGATTTGGCCGAAAAACAATTTTGGCAAAACTGCGATTATTTTGTTTTGAACATCGATTTCTCAAAAGCTACCCAATGGATTCGAGTGATTTTTGGCAGAATGAGAATTCGCACTATTGCGGAGGGACATTTTCCTTGGTTTGAGCTAAAACGTCTCCAGTTGCGAGAAAACGCAATGCAAAGTTGCGAAATTTCGTGTCATCGCACATTTAATGGATTTTCTTGACTGTTAAGACCTGCTGAGCCAAATCCAAAAAAAAGTCCCTCGGCCCACATGTCCTTTATAGGACAGCACAAGAAAAAATTTTGGCCGATTCCACAGTTTTGAGAAATCGATGTTCAAAAAGTTTTGGTCTATATTCAGCCTGTGAGATGTCAGTATGTCAGAAAATTTTAGCTATTTTTTCCGGATTTTTACTAGTTTCGTGCTGTCATGAGAATCTGCAAATTATAAGCTTTAAAATGATGTATAAAGCTCTCTCCAACTCACAAAATTGCGAAAGTTATGGCGTTTCAAAAAATACGCACAAAAGCACTGCACAAAACGATACCAGCACCTTAAACCCCCTCCCCAAATTGGGCCCCTGTTAATTTCAGCGTGTAATTATGCAAAGCAGTGAGCGACCCCCGTTTCAGCTTTCAACATATTCAGTGTTAGCCTCCCATGTTTAGTAAACATTTCTGGCACTACCAGAACACTGAACTGGAGTGAGACTGAGGGGACTGAAAAACTATGTAATTCAACCAAGCAAAAATGAAATCACTCAAAAGCACCCTTTTCAAAAGTTAAGTTGTGAACTTGGACAATTTGTCATGAATTCATCACCGAGTGGCCAACTAACCCGTTTGGTTCAATTGACGATTGACTTCCATCTTGTCTTGGAAGTAAACGTGGCAAAACGTATGTAGCAATTTTTGCTCCCCGGGTATAAATTTTACAGACATTTTTTGTGAGAAAAATTATTCGTGACTGAATTTAACACTGCAACATCTAAAACTCCTGAAAAATAAAGCAGAATAATATCTACAGTGTATCACCTGAGTGAAAAAGGCTTTTGGCTTGGGAGCTAATTTACAGAGAACTTGACAAAGCTTAGCAATGATAATTATACCTAACTTAGTGCCCTTATGCTGATGCTCTTAAAAACTGCCGCACTCAAATTGAGAAATAGCTATTAGTCAGCTTCAGACGGTTCATTGTCGGTTGAGGCATACAATGAATGTCTTTTGTAGATGCCTCCACAGTCTAGAGTTTTCCGTCGGGAACCGAGCCGAGCCAGATTAACCATATTTCTGGCGAGCAGAGCAGTCGAAAATGTTCGGATAGTCCTATATCTATCACAGTCGTGGGAGACAGAAAACTTTTACAACAATTCAAACCATGAACACACGATTGGTAGGCGCAAGAGTTAATTCCAAGGTTATCTAACTCCAGTATCTGCGACCAGCAATTCATACGGAGTTGGTCCTGGTCCTGGTGGTCGATCTACCGAAATAGATCTACCGACGGACGGGTAATTAGCTACAATGCTTACTAATGGAGAAAAGCCATCTGTTGTTAGATAAATCCTTTAGAGCAACAGGAATTGTTGACCACATCAGCAGCTTTCAAAAATGGGATGAAACCTTAAGTCTGTCTTTTTAACCTAATGCTCCTCAAGGGGCTGTCGGCAGAACGAAAAGCACTTAAGACCATCCACATTTTAATTAAGTCAAAAAGACAAACTGGCCTATTTCCAGTGAAAAAAGCAAAAAAGGGCACTGGAAGAATTTTCTTTTCGAAAACTATTTATGGATTCCCGGAAAAAAATCCCCAACGTGGGCATGCACAGGGAAGAGAGAAAAAGGAATGCAATCTAAATTACCACATTTCTCCAGTTCCTTCAACCAAGATTGCAAGTTTAACAAATTTGACGTTTTCTGGAATAAATTGCCAACATTAGGAAAGTTTTTAGACCAGAGCCATTTGACCTAAACTGGCAGAGATTAATTGCAAAATTAACAGCATTTACTTCATTAATGACCACAACTGCTTTTCAGTTTGCCGACTGGGTGGCCACAACCAATCTTCCCCCAGACTGGTTGAATTACAGCTGAGTCAGCGAATGGCTTAACCAGAAAAGTAGAAACCTTAAAATGGCAACTCTCCAAACAATCTCAAAGGAAAATCCCAAATATAAAACTTTTCTTAGGAAGTAAACAGTTTTCATCAGCTTATTTATGATGTCTATTTTCCAGGTGTCAGGCAAGTTTTATCTATTTTTAAGCTAGCTAAGTTCAAAAGACAAGGCTTCCAGTGATATTTTGCAACATCATATTTGCCCAGATTTCAGAATTGGATCCCCTTTTAGAGGAGGGACACATCCCAAGGGAGACTGGTAGGTATAATTATAACAGAATTCACATGTCAAATACCTAAATGAAATTATGATCAACAAAGGCAGACAGGGGGAGACAAAAACTGGACACCAGTTCCGACAATAAGCCAAATGTTGAAAATTCATTGAAGTTCGTCAGACAAAGCAGCGGACTTAAAACCGAACTCTATCTCATTACTTCCCAGTCAGTCTCAAAGGAAATGCGCCCTCTTCCCGTTCCATCCAAGACTGGACTTTGACAAATGGTAAACTACAATTAGAAAATAGCTCCTCTTCTTTTCATAAACTGGTGCATACTTTTACCCGTGCTTTTTACAGGACAGAATTGCTTAAACGACAGGTCTAGCAGAAACCTTAAATCACAACCAAATCCTAGCTAATTCACTTTTGTGACTCTGAAATTATCTTAATGGAATTTTGATGAAAAGGCCTTATCCACATGAGGAATCTTAACTAACTTGGAAAACAGAAATATTTCCTCAGTACTTTTTATTGATATTGCGCAAGTCAGAGACAAAAATGTAAAATAATTTAAAATAACTAATAGTGATAGTTGAAGTTGACATTTGAAGTGCAAAAGCGATTCGACATTTTAATCAGACAAGTCGTTGGGAGTATAAATCTATTTTTAGGATTATATAATTTTAATTTCAAATAGTTCTAGAAAAGCCGAAGCCCAGTCAATCAAATTCAAAAGTTTATTGTATACAAAAGTTCCTACGCTACAAGCAAAGCCATTCCTAAAGTTCTGAAACAACCTTTACATTTAAACACCTCAGAATCTGTAGTTGTCGCTGCCATTTGCTATCGGCACAAACACAATGATTCAAACGCAGCCAGAGTTAGCCCACTATCAAAGACGTCCGTTTCAAGCTTTCTATTAAAACCTCCGCAGAGACTATGTGCATCACTCCCGATCCCGAAGGAGAAAACTTCGCCTAAATTTGAACGCCAAGCCCAGATCTGAGCTCACCTCAAGAGATGAGCACAGTTCCATGTTTAGCGCACAAATTCCCCAAACATTACAGTAAAAGTTATCCACTTTTTACTAACCTGAAGGAGCATTAGCAGATTAGAATGTGCTGAAATTTTATTTAGTGAATACTTCCTAACGAAGTTAACTTTGTCCTAACTTAGCGATCAACTGATCAAAAATTATGAAAAATGAGAATTCATAGAAGAGATGACAGTAACTTAAATTCACCACAATATTCTAGATCATAAGACATCATTTTTCTTGAACCTTCCAATCTCCATGCGCGTACAGGAAACTAGGAAAGTACAAAATGTAGTAAAAGAAGTATTGTAAAAAATACGATCATATGAGAGTGAATATGCCAACGAAAAGTCTAAAGCAGAAATCAAAGGCAGCAAGCTTTCTTTGGTCTCATTTCCTTTAAGAGATTAAATATCTAATCCTGAGAGGCCTAAAGAATCTAATAAACTAAACAGTCCGATTTGTCTTCTAACCCTAAAGGCATTTTTATCAGCTGAGCTGAGCATACCCAACTACCCAACTATTTAACATATCTAGCACTTTTTGAAAAAATAAGGAAAAGCACGGGTTTCAACACACATGCAACGCTACATACACTGCCTTTTCACACCACATATACACAGAGGCTGTTGGTAGAGATAATACTTTATCGGCTTGCAACATGACAAAGTACCTACACTTTTAGCAGAAGAACGTCGTCTTAATAGTGCCTTATATCACATTTTAGCGAAAAAGTAAAGCTTGGTCCATATATGAACATTATTACCAGGGCACCGATTCTTGAGGGGTCATGTTTAGCCCAATTTCTAACTTTCCTTTTATCTGGTCCCAAATATGCAGGGAGGGTTCAAGCAGAAAATTTTCCTAGAAAAGTGCTATTTTTGCAAACATTAAACAAATTTAGCGCTAAATTAGCTATTTAAAATTAATTTTGGGGCAAAATAAACAGTTTCAAGCGATTTTTTGGAATTTGATTGGAAACAGTTTGACAACTTGCTATTGTTAGCAATTGCGTTAAATCTTCGTTTGACCAGCCTTTCCTGCCACAATCCCCTGTAACTATCTCTACACAAGATTTGGCTATCTCTTGCACCGAAACTCTAATTTTTGAGGGTCGCATAATACCTCTCGTCCTAATTAAAAGTGTGGTGGTTTGTTCCCAGTTGGTCAATTCCCCAGTTTATGAACTCCGCAGTTAGTCAACTTTAATCCCTATAATTAGGGTTGTCCCCCGTCAGTCAACTTTTTTCAATTCATCCCCACTTAGTCAACTCTTATTCGAATTAATCAGTTTTTCCTAGGGGAGAACAGCTTCAACTTTCACAAATAAGTATAGTCAATTTAAACAGAAACATAATTGAAGTATTCAATCATATGCAAGATTTGATTTGTAAAACATCAATTGAGTACAAATTTTAAAAAATACAAACTTATAACGATAGGGAGAAATCTAGACTAAATTTAAAATTTAATCAAAATTTAATAAAACTGAACTTTAAAATCATGTTTTTAGTTGGCACTTTCCAATTTCCATGCCAAAGCTATGACTTAAAATTAAATATATCTGTTTTAAGATTAACAGAAGTTAAGATTTTTAAAGTTAAGACTTTATTGTAGTCAGCGTAAAGCAGGCCCCCCCTAAGAAAAATTTAGTGACACGAAGACAAGTTGACAAAGTGGGGATTAAATGAAAGAGAGTTGACCTACTGGGGATCAGACATGTGCAGGAGGGGAAATTCCGGGGGGCCAGGCCGCCGGAAAACCGTATTTTTCCGGTTTTTTGTCCAGAAAAGCGGAAACATCCGGATTTGGGGGGGGTGAGCTCTAGGTCTGGGGGGTGAAAGTCCCCCCGAACCCCCCAAGCACATGTATGCTGGGGATGCCTTACTAAGTGGTGATGAAGTGAAAAAGAGTTGACTAACTGGAGACAACCCTAATTGTAGTGACTAGAGTTTACTAACTGGGGAGTTGACCAACTGGGAAAATGACAGACTGGGGATAAAAAAGTGTGGTTCAGAACGGAAGGTTTTTCTTGATTTTGTTTTCCGGTTTCTACCGATCCAGTGCCGACTTGTTGCTAACATCTATATCAAGTAACACAAACTACAACTGATTTTCTATACCACCCTGTCCACCCATCACCGGATTACTAATTTCCGTAATAAGAGTAATTAGACTAAATGCCGACCACTCCTACTCCAACGACCAACTACGTTTTAGCCGATCTCAGGCCTCAGCACCGTTACGAAATACTGAATCATATTCGAAGCCCAGCTATAATGTCGTCTAATTAATTATAACAGGGCCATGCCGTATTGGTATTACGCAAACCTTTAATCTGGACAAATATCTAGAATATTTAAACAGTAAACAACGAGAAAACAAACTTTATCAGAAAGGCAACTGTGAATGAACAGGAAGAAGCAACTCTAATCACAGCAAGCTGAGCTTGTTTCCTGATCAAAGCATCCACATAAACATAAATAATTTATAAGGATAAAACTTTATTAATTGGCTTGTTTGCAGCTAACTGTCAGCTCAGCTAACAGAAAAAATAGTATCTGATGGATCAAAAAGGGATGGAAAATGTCCTACATAAATTTTAAGGGCTGGTTGGAATTTTCCGCTCAGCGGGTCCAACCAAAGGTAGACACTCAGATGGATATTTTATAACTGAGCTGGTTATTGTGTCATGCTTTATTCCCCTACTGCGAAATTGCGTGACATTTTCTGACATATAGTGCTAGACACTTTTAGCGACATACAAGATCCAAACAACTCCCCTGATTTTATCTGTCGCTAAAAGTGCTCTAAAGAATGAAATAAAAATAACTCCATGAATTAAAGAGTGGGCTAAGCTGGCATTAATGACAAAAGAAAGTTTTGTAGCAACTTTAATAAATTCTTTCTACTACAGCTTTATACTCGTACTATTGAGTAGTGTTGTTGACCGGCCGGGTGGAAAACGGCCAGCCGGCGGCCGGCCGCCGGCCGGCCGGCCGTTGACCGGCCGGCCAAGAGGTGCACTCGGCCGGACGGACGGCTGGCCGGCCGGCCGGTCGGCCGTTTCAGGCCGGCCAGCCGGCCGTTGAACAGCCGGTAAACGGCCGGCCGGCCGGCCGCGCTTATATTTCAGCGGTTTATCAAAATTTTCTTAGGTGAAATCGATTTTAAATTGTGCTAATACATTTTCATATCTTGATTTCTTATTCTGGCACTCATGGGTCAGCCTTCTGGCCAATTTTAGTCTTTGATTCGTCAGCCGGCCTTTTTCGGCCGGTTGGGCCGTCGAACGGCCGGCCGGCCGGCCCTTTCTGGCCGGCCGGGCCGTCGGCCGGCCCCCCCTTTTAGGCAGGCCGGCCGGCCCCCGTCACAAGGTCGGCCGGCCGGTAACGGCCGGCCGACGAAAATTTCGGCCGGT
This sequence comes from Trissonchulus latispiculum, assembly GCA_030248195.1. Lineage (NCBI taxonomy): Eukaryota > Metazoa > Nematoda > Enoplea > Enoplida > Ironidae > Trissonchulus > Trissonchulus latispiculum. The sequence continues at coordinate 27,225 of JASAND010001200.1, forward strand.
CAACAACACTACTATTGAGCAAAACGGAAGCATATTATGCATCGGTTGTTTCCGTTAATGTAACACCTTAGGATTCAATTAAGATCGTTTTGCACACTTTGCGCTCTTCGGAAGATCATCTCTGGTATACGTGCGCTTGTTAGGATTGTTGTCTCCGCAGCTGCATACCCGAATAAATATCTTAACATCAGGCAGCTAACATGTAGCTATATCTCCACAGTGCTTCGATTAAATGAACAGTCAATCAATATAACTCACATAGGTATACTGTTAACATTATATACGGTTAGATTTCATTTATAGGGGTAGCTTTGGGTTAACAATCTTAAATGCTCACATTTGTCTATCTTAAAACATTATTCAGAAAGCCAGACATAAAATACTTTCTATTTTTATCCTCTTTCAAACAACAACCAGAGGTCAAGACTCATCACTAAATCAGTACATTAGCTGTTATGGATAAAATAAATATAATTTTAGCACCCACCAGACAACAATTTTGGACTCCGGACAGGATAAAGCAAATGTGTAATTCTTGGTAAAAAGTAGACTCATTATAGAAACAGGTCTGGGCTAGTCCACATTATTGAGGGGAAGTAGTGTTGCAAGGGAAAGACCATTTCACGGCATATGTATCAAAATATATATATTATATACAGAAAACGGGGATCATATCAAGCAAATCCCGCTGAAATCAACTTTTAGCAACACATAATTCTAGGGGGGGCAGGGCGAGGATTAGATCATAGTTTAAAAACCCAACGTCCTAGCTGTATCAATACAATTTCTAACACAACTTTTCAAAATTTAGCTTAAACGGACCAAAATCCAATATCACTTTTTGCAAAGCTAGCAAAATCTACAAAATTTATCATTTTTAGTGCATTTGTCCAACGAAGAGATAACTATATACTTGTCTTCGTCATTCTAATAATTATGCATCACTGGAATCTTCATAAATGTAAGTTACCGTTTTATGTGTTGAAGCTCGAAACCAAGATTCTTTAAGTAATTGTGTCTGCTTATACCCTTCAACACGCAAGTGCAGCCGGACTGGCTAAGAAAATTCGCAATTTACCAGAGGTATTCACACACCAGAAGTGTGTGGTGATGCCAGCCGTCATTGTGTCGATGATGTTTTAAGGTGCTGGTATCCTTTTGTGCAGTGCTTTTGTGGTGATTTTTTTGAAACGCCATAACTTTCGCAATATTGGGAGTTGCAAACAGCTTTATACATCGTTTTAAAGCTTATTATCTGTACATTCACATGAGCTTACAGAACTGGCAAAATTAGCAAAACAATAGCAGAAATTTTCTGACAAGCTGACATCTAACAGGATGAATATAGACCAAAAGGTTTTGAACTTCGATTTCTCAAAACTGAAGAATCAGCCAAAAGTTCTTTTTGTGCCACGATATGAAGGACATCTGGGCCGAGGGACGTTTTGTTTGATTTGGCTCAGCAGGTCTTAAAATCGGCCAATTGGACAGTAACACGAAATTTCGCAACTTCGCATTGAGTTTTCTGCTACTCAATATGTTTTAGCCCAAACCAAGAAAACCGTCCCTCCGTAGAAGTGCGAATTTCGATTCTGCCGAAAATCTCCGGAATCCGTCGAGTAGTTTTTGAGAAACCAATGTTCGAAACAAAATAATCGCAGTTTTGCCAAAATGGTTTGTCGGCCAAATCTCTAGCTGAAAGCAATAAAGTCTGGCTAATAGGCATTCATAAAATGTGCATTTGGAAGATGTATCGATTGAGTATAACTAAGACAATTTTGTCCTAAACATGTGGCAGTAATTTTGAAAAAACTGATTTCCTCGAAAATGGCCATTTTTTGACCCTAAAAACAGTTTTTTGCTTATACTGACTTAACCACTGGAGATAACTCAAAGGTTGTAAGAGCAAAAATGTTCATTTTCGAGTCCTCTTTCCAGCCATACCAACCAATTCCGTGTCTTGTCTACCTATTGGGAGCTTAAAGCCAAAAATCAAAACTTTCTTATCTTTTGGCCTAAGAATACGGGACTGGTCCTAAAATGTTAAAGAGCACGGAAATAGGTTATTTCATAAGTTTTAGCCCTTTGCGTAAAGGATTAAAGCCGTAGGAGTCAAAAATACCCGAAAGGAAACCAGCACCTTAAGCAATCGAGTGGTCTCGTACTCTTAGTTATCATATACTTTTGCTGAACAAATATGGCAAACATATAAGGGAAGGAAAAACAAACTAAAGGAACATAAAAGACTGAAGTATTTAAAAGTTCGAAACATAAAATAGGAGGAAATTTTATGACACAACTTACGTTGTGTCGCACTCTAAAAGCAATAGCGTCAAACATGCAATAAAGCTCCCTTAATGGGTAAAAAAGTGGCATCGCGATAATTAAATTTTATACTTCAGAATCTCCAACAAACTATCCAATAGGTCAAATGAAATACGCAGACAGGCAAACACTACCAATCAGGGAATTAAACTCAATCGGATTAATTAATATGTGTATTGCTTTCTTGCTTTCTTAACTCTATTTCTAAGGCAATAAGCAAGCAAGTATAAAATCATTAAGCAAGCAAGTATAAAATCATTAAGCAAAAATGTACTGTGTAATATGCGAAAACGTGGACCATGTAATAAGATTTGCAACATCGTACCAGTGAGACAGCACACAGTTACAAGACTGCCGCTGCATTATACATTTCTAAACTCGTAGCTATAGTTTGAAAAAATTATGTAGTTCACCGACCCCATACAGATGATAACTAGGCATGGGCACGGGTAGTCGGGTACCCGACGGGTACCCGGGTACCCGAAAATTTTCGGGTACCCGGGTCCTGCTTCGGGTACCCGATATCCAGTTAAAACCGGAAAAAACCGGATAAAACCGGATTAATCTGAATCAAGCAGAGAGAAATTTTTTGGCTCAGAAAATTTTTAACCACCGAAAAGTTTTGGCTAAGAAAATTTGTAACCACCGAAGATTTTTCAGTTTATTATAAAACTTACTATTATAAAAGATACTACAACAGAAAACGTATATAATGGGAAGAGAAATTAGTCCAGGTATTTTTTAAACATTTTATAATTTTCATTTTTAGATTTGTCTTTAAAATATTAAATTTACCTTGCTCTAATAATTTTTTCTTCCTTTAAATTCCTGTTGGAGCAGTCATAATGCGGAAGTCGATGAATTAATTAAAACTTAAAGTTCGCAAGATACAAACAAAACTGTTCGCATCAAATCAGTGACTTTTGCCACAGCTCTGCGTTGTTCTGTAAACTGTAAGTAACAATACTAGATACCATTAGATGGTGTCAATAGTGACTGATATGATCTTGAAAGTTTAGTGATTCTCTTTAATGCCACATGGTCAACGTTGAAAAACTTCTTTCACTAACGGCCAATGCTCATTAGGTTTCAATTTTTGTCAACTTTAGCTGTTTCTAAACTGAATTCTGAACTAAGAAAATGCTCCCAGATTGTTTCAAGTACATATTCAACATTCATTTAACCAAATGTTAGCATAGGTACCTAACCTTTTGGGTGATTCTTTGGTATGCGCACGCCTTTAGTGACTGAGAAAGTTGAGCCAACTTGAGGGAGATGGTTACTTTGAATTTCTTTGGATACAGTGGAATCGTAATGACAATAAATGAATTTATTTCATGGAATATTTAATAAGTGTCTTGCAAACGTTTAATAAAAGTTCTAAAGGACTTGCATCTCTCATCAGTTTTACGTTTAGTAAAGTTACTCTAAAAGTAAAAGGACAGAGAGAGGGAAAGGAAATTGGAAAGTAGCAATTGTTTTCAGGTAAAAATTATAAAATATCTAAACGGAAAGTGTAAATCTCAACCTATAAGTCAATTTACTGAACGAATGAGTTTAAAATTTTACATTTGTTGTCAGTAAAGTGTAGTATCCGGTCACAAAAAGTTTAGTTTTCATCCAATACATTTTATTTTTACGTGGTTTTATTAGGAAATTACGTAAACTAACAGGAATAAAAACGACGTAAAACGTAATACTTCGTGCAGGTTTTGCTTGTTTGCTGCCTTTTGTGCTATTCCAATTTCCAGAGACAAGCAATTGAAGTTAGCTAAGTTTTGTCATGGGGATTTGCTCTTATAATCCAAATGCTTTCTAAAATTAGTGAATATTTAAAGGTTAGAGGAAGCGGACAGCGCAACGGTGGTACGAAACTTAGAAAATTGCTGGTCTGAGCGCGGTTATAAATAAAAACCAATGTCGTCTGTATCAGCATCAGCTTCTGATACCGTTACAGTTAATCGAAAGTCCTTATAATCCATTAAAAGTCTTTAAAACTCCTTTGAAATAACTTCGGAATAAAAATCTATCCAATCTAAGCTCAATGTGAATAAAGACCCCTGAAAAGAGTTAAATTTCAAAATGGTCAAATCCGAAAAATGGGTTTAAAATTTCTCGGGTACCCGGGTACCCGGGTAGTGTCGCAATTACCCGACATAGGGCTTCGGGTAGTACCGGGTACCCGGGTCCAAATTTTTGGACCCGTGCCCATGCCTAATGAGAACCATATCGATCGACAGGTGAACAAAATTACCTAAAATATCCGTGTTAGTTTGATAGCTGTTGCTAACTTCTAAAGGTTGGCCAGGTTAAATATTTCCGATGTGCAGACTTTGGCCAGTTCTTAGCCTGAAACTCTTTCTGCTATGACCAACTCACTGCTAAAGATTGGCACTGGCTTGCATCAATGACGAATACTAACTGAAGAATAACCTAACCTTCAGATTGACTCCGGGCTAAGTCGTTATTCTCCAGCTATTTTGTTGCACCAATCAGAGTTAACTTATTCTCCAGTTAAGCTTGAGTAACAATATATTATTCCACAACTGGCAAAAGTTTAACCCTCAGTTTGATAAGGCGTAGACATTCGTGTTGTTCAGCTGCTCAATTTTTTTGTGAGAACACAAGCAAAAATAAAAGATATATATTTCATATTTTTTAAGGATGACGGTAGCTAGTTCAAGGCTGCAACCCGCCGAAACAGTTACCGGTGTCGTTTTTCCCCCTATAGGGTATACTTTTATCCGTGATATTTCCCCCCTTTCAAGCTATAAAATTCCCCCCTCTAAATGAAACCCAGAAAATGGATACAGCAAATTTAACAGGGCCGGTTTACATTCATTAGCGAGAACTGCTTTACCGAGAATTGATTAAGTGAGAATTCAAAAGCGAGAATTCATGCAAAGTTCCGAGCTAAGTATTCTGATTTGGTGCATGCGTAGGTTATCAAAAACAACACACTGTGGAATTCTGGTACAGGAAAGTTATTATAGTGCCTACTTATTATATGGCTCACAGCTATGTATGTGTAGATAGGGTTGTGCCAGGGCCGTGAAGCGGGCTTCGGGCTCGGGTCGGGCTCGGGCTCGGGCCGGCCCGAAACCGGCCCGGCCCCACCTTTAAATGAGACGGCCCCGCCCGAGCCCCGCCCCAGTTCTCAGTTGAGCCCGGCCCGACTCGGGCCGTTCGGGCCACTCGGGCCGTTCGGGCCGCTCGGGCCATTCGGGCCGCTCGGGCCACTCGGGCCGCTCGGGCCACTCGGGCCGCTCGGGCCTCTCGGGCTTTCCGGGCTATTTGAGTAGTTTGTCATTGGTGAAAAATATTGATTTTTTTCGTTGTGACTTTGGCTTCTTTGTTCCACACTGTTGTCTTCTTCGGTGCTTATACCACATACTACATATATGTCATTGAAGCAAAATGTATACAGACAAGCTTAAAACATAATTCTACTATCCAATGCTATTAGCAACAGGTTGCGAAATGCCAAACTTTCGAGTTTTCTCTTTGCAACAAGTTATGGATTAGTTGGCGCAAATTGTCTAAACAAACAACAAACATTCAGAACGAACTATTTTAGTTACTCTGCTACGGCGAGACAAACCCTGGTTTGGTACAAGGAAGCTAACAAGTAAAGCTTCGCCACTTCCCTTTTTAGTCAGTAATCAATTGTGTGTTTAAATCTGCTAAGTATAAGCTGTGTGAGTGATTTATCTTTATCTTTTTCGATGATTCAATAACCACAAACTTTACAATCATAAGATACATAAGCTTTATAGCTTAGTGGGTACAAGTGCTCAAAGCTTATCTGAAATTTTTAAATGAAAAGCTTCTAACAATAGCTATGTTGCCTTGAGTTACAGCAATCGACCATGAAAGTCATTTGGGTTTACCGATGCGTAATAATAAAACATATACTCGGCAAACGGATGCGATTTGAGCATGCCGGGGATAGGCGACCGGAGGAGGGGCAACGCGAGAGGGGACGAGACAGAATTATCTTAACAGCAGAACCCTTGAGAATCAAACTCACGTCAACGGTTACTGCAGTGCAGTCACCATCAGAATCGATAAGAAACATTTAAAGCACATAGCACATGAGTAGATCTGCTATTGCATAAAACAACTACTTATGCATCTGAAGCAGAAGCACGGATGGAAAACAAGTAGCTGTAACACCAGCAGACGTTAAAGCAAAGCCTACTGTGGCCAAACTCTCAATCAAAGCTCCCAAGATAAGAGTCTATTCACTGCCCGCACAATATTAGCAATTTAGGTGTATCGTTTGTCAAGTAAGCCTATCTTGTTGACTGCAGAGTGACATTGATATCTCGACTTCACATTGGAAGCAGTAGCCCCGCGAAGATAAGACACAAATAACAAACAGTTACCTCTGCAATGCATGCGGAAAGCCTAACATTATTGAATGACAATATGGACAAAACAAAACAATATTGATAAAATTGGATACGATAAATCAGAATTTGATCGCTAATTTTCCTCGTGGGAGTTCCAACTTGAAAAATTGAATCAGTGGACAAGCCTATTATTCCATCAATCTCAACGTTAGCATCTGTTTGGTTGCTTTACTGGTTAGTACAAAATAAACTTCCCAGCTCGACAACTCCGAAGCCGCAAAATAAAAACTTTAAAATGGAAGTTTGGAGATAATGAATTAGCTTTGTCCAACGAAAAGCAACACTTGTCTCATTAATTTGATTAGTCTAGGCCTAACTTTTCAAGGTAGCTAAAGTGTAGCAAACTACGAATATTGCATCTTTCCACACGCATTAGCTTGTGCAACATTCATTAAAATTACTGGCAGACGGAAGAATGAGAATCATTTATTTACTTGTCAATTCGCCATTTCTTATTCAGAAGGTGGTTACTTTTTGAGGAGCGTATTCGGTGATAAAAATAACTAATGCCTTTTGGTGAAGGAAGCTAAAGGAAATAGTTCAATAGTTGTTTTTGGGTCCCTAATTGGATTAAAAGATTTAAGCGTGCACTAACTTTAATTCGTCCGCAGAGTGAAGCATTGCAGTGAAACTACATCGTTTCACTCGCGCGCGGCTCTAAATGATTGCTAAGTGCTACAGCAGTAAATGAACGAAATCTCTAACACATAAAGGTATTCAGCAAGAAAACCAATGATCATCCTATCTTACAATGAAATTTGAATACATTCCTAAGATGCCGCCAGCTGTTTTAAACCTAATCTTTATATCTGCACAGTTATGTATGAGTAAACTAGCGTTTATTATAGAGTGTTGTTCACTGCTCTTATCCAGGACGGATGGCTTCGGCACGGTCCGGGTACACAGTGGGCCGGCCAGTGGTCGCCGGTCGTGAGTAGGAATAAAATACAGGCCGATCAGACAACCGGTAACCGTTGCTTTGCTAGGGTGTACGTCTTAGCTACTTATTGCTCAAAAGTATAAAATATTTCATGTTTCAGCATGTATCTTGGCAAAGGCGACAGGCACTGGCCGGCTGGTTTTGCCACCTGGCCCGGTCTGCCAAAAAAATTGGATTGGTGAACAACACTGCGTCTTGGCATTGACACGAATGTGCCACCAAGTACTAGGCTAAAACGTAAAAAGACCAACTCGACTTTTAACCCAAATTTTACTCTCATAAATAAAATTATATAACAAGAACTAAGACACTTTGAGTAACACATTAATCATCGTCACTTGACTCTTCCTCCGCTTCTTGCAGCCACTTTATGAATGGTTCAACCTTAAATGCAGAAAATAATTCAATCTAAAACAGAAACTTACTCAAACTAACACAAACTAATAACAAGTAATAAAAATGCTCCTCCGGAGCATGAAAAAGTAATATGGGTGGTGGTGAGGTTGTAAAATCAAGAGAGGACTAGTCTTTAAAATGCTTAATCTGGGGGCTAGGTTCAAAAAAAGAAGAGGACTAGGTTGTGGGCGAATTAATATGGGCACAGCTTCGCCGAGCAACCCATATTCGCGGGCTTTCACGCTTCGCCATGGCGACTGTCATATACAATGCCATTATTGTCAGACAATAATAACAATTCCAGCAGTTAAACAATCGCTGCAAGTTGCTTGCTTATATATACGTAAACTATATAGTAATTTGGTTGTGCTGGACTACGGCAAGCAACTAGAAAGAACCAAGGCTATGATTGTAACGCTAACGGTTCAATAGAAATAGAAGATCGTCGGGGAGAGTCCTGAAATTATTGTTGAAATATAGACTTTTCTTATCAATGGTTAAAATGCACAGTAAATATTAAGAGTTTATCGAAAGAAATGTTTGCTTCCACTAAAACTCGTTTATCATAGTTGTATATTATTTACGCACCGTAACTAAAACTGAACACTGGTATATACACATATGTAATACGTATGTATTTAACTTTTTCAGTCCGCGAATATGGGTTGCTCGGCGAAGCTGTGCCCATATTAATTCGCCCACAACCTAGTCCTCTTCTTTTTTTGAACCTAGCCCCCAGATTAAGCATTTTAAAGACTAGTCCTCTCTTGATTTTACAACCTCACCACCACCCATATTACTTTTTATTACTTGTCCTGCTGCCATTTTAAAGGATCCCTTTCCAGCAATGCGGCAATGGATACAAGGAGCTTGAACAGTGCCGTAGGTAGAGCAGAAAAGTGATTATATAAATATATAGTACCACTGAATTCTCACCTCCGCCCCAAGCTTTGGCCGCTGCAACCTCTGTTTGTGGGTGGTATAAGGAGAAAACTTTTTCGCCTCGCCAAAGACTTCGACAGTATGCCCACTGTGTTCAGCGACACGGATTTACTATATGGGTACCGCCAGAGGGCCGAAAACCGCGTTTTAGGGGGTTTGACCAGTGGTCAGAAGGCCCCATAGACCGTAGTGACCAATGGTCACTTCCATCGGAATCGGCAATATGCCCATTGAAACGAGCGTAGTCGATTTATATACTATATATGCACCCCAACCAAAACGCCGAAAACCGCTGTCTAAGGGGGTTTGACCAGTGGTCAATAGGCCCCATAGACCGTAGTGACCACTGGTCACTTCCCTCGATTTCGGCAATATGCCCATTGAAACGAGCGTAGTCGATTTACTATATGTGCCCCCAACCAAAACGCCGAAAAACGCCGTTTTAAGTGATTTGACCAGTGGTCAATAGGCCCCATAGACCGTAGTGACCACTGGTCACTTCCCTCGATTTCGGCAATATGCCCAATGAAACGAGCGTAGTCGATTTACTATATATGCCCCGAACCAAAACGCCGAAAAATGCTGTTTATAGTGAGTTTTCCCTACTTTGACCCTGGGCGAGGAACCACGGGAGCCATGCTGACCAGTGGTCACTTCGGGCGGTATCGGCAGTATGCTCATCGTTTTCAGCGACCCCGATTTACTATAAATGCGTACCACCCCAAGGCCGAAAAACGCCATTTTTAGTGACTTTTAAGCCATTTCTAGTAAAAGTGGGACTTGGAAACTTTTCGTGAAAACAGGTGAAAAAATGCAAAGTTTGGGCCCATCTCCTGAAAGCTACAGAGCGAAATTAAAAAATCCCCCTCGTTACATTCCGCGCATAGTCCGAAATATTCAAATAAAACAAACCAAACCGATCTAGCTGCTAACCTGTGAAAAAAAGTCGATCACAACCGAAGTGCCCAAATAGCGAAAGTCCGACTTTGGGGCCTTGGCACAGAGCCAAAATTGGCAGTGTGCCAAAATGAAAAAAAAGGTTGCATGGGAGGACCCTGCCTACCAACATATAATAGTAGTATAGGACCAGAATGCCCATATCGTTGCAACACTGCGCTGACATAAGCACTTCCGAAAAGCGTTATTAACCGAGAAAAAAAACAAACGCACGGTAACTCCCGCCTAGTGCAAAATTTCGAAGTTAGGAATTTTAACCAAAAGTATGGTGGTACTTGTAGTACTACTCGAGTACTTTACGATGGTAACATTTTTACCCCTCCCAGACCTCTAATTAGCTGGCATAGGCCAACACTGTCTCCAGGGGGCCGCGCAGACGCCTTTATACCCATATTATGTAGGGGCGCTATCGCGCCCCTACATAATTCAGCTATTGAACAAAAAATGAGTACAAAACATAGTACCAAACTTCAGTTATACCTACAGGATATGACAGCCATCTGTGGGCGAACACAGATTCAACCACAACACAAGTAATGCCGTGTGGCGGTTGCGGTGGCGCACTGTGGCTCAAAATCGACTTGAAATGTCAGAATGGCAACATGGGTGCTTACTAATAACAGATGACTTGAGCCCTGTGGATTGGAACTGAACTGGACTCATCCAAAATATACTGTTGTCATTCTGATGTTCTGGGTCGGGGTTGAACGTGGACCACTACTGCAGCCTGCGGCAGGGCCACAGCGACCACAAATATCAGAAGCCATCAACCCATACACATTGATTAACTGCCAACCTTCTGTGAACAAGGGTCATAGAACCAAGGACACAACCGGGTGGGTCTCATGGGACTAGACCCTCCTTTTGAGGTTACAAAAGAAAAACGTTCTTGCAAATTTTACAGCTAATCCAGCCGTCGGCGCAAAAATTTAGTTGTTGGAAGAATTAAACGTACAATGTACGAGTTTTGGGTAAAAATGCAAACGTTCTTCAACTTCCAGGAGGCTCGGCCCCCATACTCCCCCTAGTATTTGATCTTTTGGACTCCATTTTCAAAATCCTGAGTGCGGACCTGCATTAGAACCTATGTTGAGAGTGAAATACGGAGGCGAACGAAACATCACCAACATAGTTGTAAGCGGGCGTCACTTTGTCAGCAGCCAAAGCAACGTTATAAGTCACAGTATAATTAATATTAGGAAACACCTGTCGTTAGCATCGTATGATGCCACATCACAGTTGGCCAATCAACGTTTGAAAATATCAGCTGATTTTGTACCTGTTTCTGCAAGGGCTTTGACACTGTCCCGTACCATTCCACAATCGACTCCTCGGACAAAACGTCCTCTTCATACAAAACATCTAATATACCTCCAATCACACTCTGTAGCTCTGGCCGGGTAGAAAAATAGTCCTAAAATAACAAGAGTTGACGTAAAATAACAAAAGCTGAAGACACGAAACCAAAATGTAGTCAAATGTACTGCTCCCGTGGCAAGAAAAGGACAATCATCTAATTCTAGCAATGACACGAAGCCACGAAGAACGTACAAATCAGAAGTGCTCAAAAGTGTGAATAAAATAATAAGTATTTTATAGATATTGGACGGTTCTCGCTATCCTCCATCTATGTATCTATGTCCCAGGGTATGTCACTGTTACAGGGGAGTCAAGCAGAAGGTGCACCAGATCTTCTTCTACTTGTCTACATCGGGGACAGGAAAGACTTGCAGCCTGCCCTATGCGGTATCTGTAGGCTGCCAGCAGATTACAGAGACCGCGTGATCAAAATTGGGCTATATGCAAGCAAAAAGAAATGCAATCCACAAAATATTGGGCACCCCGACGTTTTAGTTTTACCCCCTTCAAAGTAAAGTTCAAATAGTAAATAAAACATATGTACGTACTGAAATAGTGTTCAGATAGACTTTCTCCGTAGTACGACTGCGGCTGGCATACTTCTGCAGCAGAGGCCTTAGTTTTACTATTACCTTAAACAAGAACATAGCGTAGAATAAAAATAAACAATATAAAACAAAGCCAGTCCTGACATTTCTACCCAGATCAGTCAAAGCTACATACAAATAGCAACCGGACCACTTCTGCTATTAGAATTAGAACCGGAGTCAGCGGTTTATTTAAGGTGGTGATTCCTTTTGGGCACATATTGTTGGTTGGCGGCGTAAATCAAGATGAAATTCAACGAAACTTTCTGAAATACCACGTTCTTTTAGCGTTCTAACACCCTCCGCGCAATTCCGATTCGAAAATTCGAGATTTCCGGTCAGAGTGGTTTTTCCCAATTTCTGATAGTTTGACAGCAGCTATACAGTTAGGACTATATTCATTCTAAAGATCTCATTGAGCTTCATATTTTTGCTTCTGAAAGCATTGTTCTAGCTTTTCTCTACCGTGAAACATATTATTAGGGACAAATTATCCAACGCATGATCGTCTTCCACAGCTATCCCGTAGGTTGCTATGATAAAAAATGTAGGTTTTGCAAAAACACGACCAATTTTTTCCAAACATTGTGGAGCATTCACCATGCAAGCTGGAGAGCTGCTACTTAACTTCTGCACAAATATACCCAGGGACGTTTTTTTAGTTGCCCCGATTATTGCTTTCTAGCTAAAGTAATCGCATGACAAACTTGGAAAATGTAGGCAAAATACAGGTTACGCACACATTTCAGCTTATTTCTCTATAACGAAGAGCGATTTCACAATAAATAAAACATCGTCCCCAGCTATTTGATGGAGGTATCGAATGTTTCGCGAAAAAATTTACTTGAGTCTGCAAAAAAATCTAGAAAATTATACTTCTTCTAAAATGTGTTAAAAATATTTCAGAAAAGCAACATTACATAGTTTCATGGTATGCATTAAAAAGAAAAATGTCAAGCTGCATTTTGATATAAAAATGGCTTCTTAATCTTAACTCTAAGTAATGAATGAGTAATAATGGTGCAAACTTTATGTGACCAAAGGGAATCACCACCTTAAACCGGAACCAGCGGTGTTAAAAAATTTGCTTGGAAATCAGAAAAAGGTATATATATATACACCTAAAAACAGTGTTTGCGGTCAATCAGCCCTGATTTAAAATTAAAAATTTTGGCATGATTCGAGATCAGATGGAGAAATTTTGTGTAAAACGTGTGAGATCCACAACAAAAAAGCTTCGACCAAATCTCACCATTAAGCACTAGTTATACCATACCCAAAATGGTCCTAACTCCTAAGTAATAAATAAATCACCATTAATCAAAATGGTTTCTGATAGTTCGACTTTAGAAAGTTTCTGTAGAAGTCACTACAGACTAATCAAATTGCGGTTTGAAAGAACACAAAACATATTCCACCATCCACAACCAGACGCCTCCGTATACACGGCAGCTGCACAGAAGTAATAAATTGTACTAATTTACTGGTTTCAATATTTTCCAGAAGTCTCCAGCTTTGAATGGAGGATCCCCACACTGATGGGCAGAAAATTCTAAAAGTGAGGAAATGAGCACAGGATATAAATCTTCTATTCCTATATTGTAGGCGTGCCTAGAATACAAATGCTCAAATACTTGTCAACGAAATTAAGAGCAACCCACTGACTTTAAGGCCAACTTGAGTCCCAACTGGACAATTTTTATGATTTTCTTCCGGGGGGGGGGGATTTTTTTTGCAAAAAGGAGCCTAAATTTGTATTGTTGGCGTATTTTGCATAGAGAAATGCTAAGAATTTAGGCTAAAACCAAACATTTCGAACTATCTCCGGCGAAGCTGGATTATGTTTGAAAAGTTGCCAATTTTTGGCAAAAATTTGGGCACCCAAAAAATCTTGGGGGTGACGATATCGCCCGCCCCCCTGTAAAAAATACCCTGACTGGAATGTCAGAAAACTTTTGCCAAAATAATTGAAACAGAATTGGTCCTCCTCAAACAGGCAAACAGCTTAATGATGGCAGCATAACCGAGATTCTTGGCAAATTAATCCTATTTTACTTTAAGGAGTTCACACCACCACAGTGCAGAAAAACTATGTCGAAGCAAGCCTCGCCAAACACTCATTCGTTTCTAACCACGGCTGATACGTCTTCCATGGCAGCTGTAACCATGTCATTTAATAACTCTAAACTAATTTATTGCAAAGATTCTAAGGCAAAACGCACTTGGAAGCATTTATTTCTAGCACTAGATGCTCCCAATTGACATCTTCCTTGATACAACGCTGCACACTGTCCAACACTTCAGATCGAAATACTAAAAATATAAAAACATTCAGCCTAAGTATATACATGAGTTGTAAACAAAAGTTGCTTAGAAAAGTGTAAAGTAGAGCCAAACTCTTCAAAAAGCTTAGGTTTTATAGTCAGGAGACTAGCAACCTCAGACTCATGGGCGTATGTATCCATTCCAAGGAAAGTTTTGTAGTTGAACTCCGTTTTATTTGACTCCGTTGACTTATTGCTTCTGCTTGAAAGGGCCAAAAACCTCACTCTCACCCAAGTTGCGAAGGCGAAACTTTTCGAAAAAATTAGAATAGATAGTGAACCACTTCACAACAATGTCCATTTTTTACTCGCTCAACTTATCCACATTAAAATAGTGAAACCGAAAGGCAAGACACTTAAAAGACTGGGATTCGAGTCTGGACATAAACTGTAACTCGAAGGAGTGTTTAAATACATACTACTTGGACGCCTCCTTCATTTGTTCACCGCAAGCAATTCAATTAAAATGAACTTCATTTCTCGCCTACTATACTAAAACCCGAACCGATCTTACTCCTTAAATCTTCATCTTCCTCGTCCAACGGTTGATCCAGATCCGACTCTCCGCTGGACCCCTCCGAATCCTCATCCTCGATTCCACCCATCCCGCCATCCGGAGACAGGGAGAGCGGATGCCAGGACGGCCAGAGTTCGCTATCAAACTCAGAAACAATAGATAACGACTGAGAATCGGCGCTGGAATGCGATATACTGTGATGAATCCGAGATTTGTCATCTATAAATAACATAAATAACTGACGCCGATACATCAAGATTACATCAGTATTAAGTAACCACCAGAAAATACTGTGTAGGTTCCACGACAATCCAAGTTTTAAAGATTTACAAAAACAACTAATCACAGCAACAACTCGTTGTACATACTAAATGATTAAACGAACCACTAACCAGTTCCTGCAGTGCTAGACCATGCCGAGCCTTCTTGAACAAGGCTTTTCTCCGGAATCTCCACCTAAAATCAAGCTAGTCGAATTAGCACTTAGCAGAGTAGAATAAAGCGTTGTCCCGTTCTAATGCATAAATATGTCCAATAATTGAACAGAATCAAGAATAACTATTATACTTCTGGAGGTGATGCAGAAAACTGGTGGCTTGGAACAGTCCCCGTGGGAAATACGATGGAAATGGAGGACTTTATAAATGGAGGTAGGTCTCCACCGATGCTCTTTGGCATCCGTCTAATCAACGAATGGCGTGTTCAAACTACCAGACACACGGACAGAACAGTGTTGGAATAGTATTGAAACCACTGGATTTCTTATACTATCGATCGAGCGATTGGTTGTATTCCACACCTTATTTCTATATATTTTCGACGTACCTTCCAAAGTGAAAACCTTGTACTTGGCCACTAGCCAATTGATGACGAAGTAGCTTCTTCAAGCCGAATAAACCATCATAAACCGCTACCACTAGCAAGTTTACGGTCTCACATTTCACCTGCTGATGGCACACTGCTTGACTATCGAATTCCTGATACTAGTAAATAAGAACAATTTAGGTACGGATCCAGGGGGAGGAGGTCCCAGCTGCGATTCGACGGTAGGAAAATTAAGGAGAAACAAGCAAATTGGCATGAATGGGTTGCCGCTGTCATTTTTCCTCTTATAAGCAAGTCAATTTTCCGTGTCGAGCACCACGAAATCCGTTAATTTTCCGGAAAGGTCTATTTCAGTTCCGAAATCAAAGCCATCAAATTAATCTAGGCTCTAGGGCTAACTCTTCAGCAAAATCTGAGGCAACAAATTTTTGGGCCAAAATCGGGTATTCGTGAATTCCCGGATTTTCAGTTTTTCGGCTATAACTTTCGCTAGACGCAATTCCGGAAAATACCGCAGGCAAGAAAGTTGTACACCTCGACTACCTTTTTCGCTTGAGTACCATATCAGTAGTAGATTTTTGGGGGTACGGCGACAACTAGCTATGCTAGCGAAGTAGTGTGCTGTTAATTGCACTATGATTTTGTTTTAGGTATTAACCAGGAATTTTTACATAATATTTCATAAGGTTTTGTTATTATTGCATAATACTCCATAAGATTTCGTTATTAATGCCTAATACTTCATAAAATTCCACCTAATATTTCATAAGATTTTGCCATTATTACGCAATATTTCCTAAGTTTCAGTGTTGATTGCATAATGTTCCTTAAATATTTCCAAAAATTTAGTAATAATTGCGTAACCTTGTCCTCACCACCTCCACAAATACTCCACTCAGCTCCTCAATTCCACCACCTACCTCCTGAAATGTACCACCTCCCTCCTCAATTCCGCCACCCACCTCCTCAATTCCGCCACCTCCCTCCTGAAATGTACCACCTCCCTCCTCAATTCCGCCACCCACCTCCTCAATTCCACCACCAATCTCCTCAATTCCGCCACCAATCTCCTCAATTCCGCCACCCACTTCCTCAATTCCGCCATCTCCCTCCTGAAATTTGCCACCTCCCTCCTCAAATGTGCCACCTCCCTCCTCAATTCCGTCACCAATCTCCTCAATTCCGCCACCCGCTTCCTCAATTCCGCCACCTCCCTCCTGAAATGTACCACCTCCCTCCTAAATTCCGCTACCCACCTCCTCAATTCCACCACCAATCTCCTCAATTCCACCACCAATCTCCTCAATTCCGCCACCAATCTCCTCAATTCCGCCATCTCCCTCCTGAAATTTACCACCTCCCTCCTCAATTCCGCCACCTACCTCCTCAATTCCGCCACCAATCTCCTCAATTCCGCCACCTACCTCCTCAATTCCGCCACCCGCCTCCTCAATTCCGCCACCTACTTCCTCAGATCCACCACCTATTTCCTGGTATATGTTTAATTGTGTCATTCTATTTCTTAGTCAGACGCTTTTACGCAATCGGAATCGTGAACGGAAACACCTATTAGGTAACCGGAATTGACAATTATTTAACCTGAAATGAATGTTACATAACCGAAAGTGGCTATTACTTACCCGGAAACACTTCTGGAAATCTATTACCTAACCGGAAGTACGTATCTAAGTCGATAAAACCATTTAAAATTTAAATTCATTTTGATTTTTTCTAAAAATATTTCATGTTGGGTGTCTTTCGAAAGCAAATGGCCTGGAGATTACGAAAATCAAAAAATGTTTCAGAAAATTTAAAAAATTTAAATTCACAATTTAGATTTTTCATAAAACTATGTCATGTTGGGTGTCATTCGAAAGCAAATAGCATGTAGATTACAAAAATCTAAAAAATTTTCAAAAAATTTTCAAAAATCTAAATTTCTAATTTAGATTTTTCATAAAACTATGTCATGTTGGGTGTCATTCGAACGCAAATAGCATGCAGATTACAAAAATCTAAAAAATTTTCAAAAAATTTTAAAAAATTTAAATTCACAATTTAGATTTTTTATAAAATTACATCATGTGGGGCGTCATTTCAACGGAAATAACATGGAGAATACGAAAATCTAAAAAATTTTCAAAAAATTTGGGTGTCATTTCAACGGAAATGATATGGAGATTATGAAAATCCAAAAATTTTCAAAAAATTTTAAAAAATTTAAATTCACAATTTAGATTTTTTTATAAAATCACGTCATGTGGGGCGTCATTTCAACAGAAATGACATGGAGATTACGAATATCTAAAAAATTTCCACAAAATTTAAAAAAATTTAAATTCACAATTTAGATTTTTTATAAAATTACGTTATGTAGGATGTCATCTCATCGGAAATGACATGGAGATTACGAATATCTAAAAAATTTCCACAAAATTCAAATAAATTTAAATTACGTAATTTAGATTTTTCATAAAATTATGCCGTGTTGGGTGTCATTTCAACGGAAATGATATGGAGATTATGAAAATCCAAAAATTTTCAAAAAATTTTAAAAAATTTAAATTCACAATTTAGATTTTTTTATAAAATCACGTCATGTGGGGCGTCATTTCAACAGAAATTACATGAAAATTATGAATATCTAAAAAAATTTCAAAAAATATTAAAAAATTTAAATTCCTTATTTAGATTTTTTCATTAAACTACTTCATGTGGGGTGTCATTTCAACGGGAATGACTTGGAGATTACTAATATTTAAAAAATTCAAACAATTTGAGTTTTCGTAAAAACGAAATTTCTTATCCCAATAAAGGGCAACCATTTTAATCCCAACGAAGGGCAACCATTTTCTTATCCCAATAAAGGGCAACCATTTTAATCCCAACGAAGGGCAATCATTTTCTTATCCCAATAAAGGGCAACCATTTTAATCCCAACGAAGGGCAACCATTTTCTTATCCCAACGAAGGGCAACCATTTTCTTATCCCAACTAAGGGCAACTATTTTCTTATCCCAACTGAGGGCAACCATTTCGTTTTACAATCAATCACACAAATTAGTGAATCACAATCAGTCACTATCAAATCATAATCTAGCATAAATTAACCAATCAGAATCAAGCTATATGTTTAACATATAGCAAAATTAGTCAATTTTGTGTCTATGTTTTACACGTAGGGCATCCATTTTCCTATCCCAACTGAGGGCATCCATTTTCTTATCCCAACTGAGGGCAACCATTTCGTCTTGCAATCATTCACATAAGCACAAATTAGCGAATCACAATCCAGGGATGAGCTATCCAATCATAATCTAGCATAAGCTAGCCAATCAGAAACAAGCTATATGTTTAACATATAGCAAAATTTGCCAATTTTGTGTCTATGTTTTACACGTAAAAACATGCAAAATCAAGATTTTGTGTGGAATACCTCCGTTCTGGTAATGCAACTTGCCTCCGTTCTGGTAATGCACTTATTATAAATACCTTGTGCCTTGAAGACATTTTCATTCGAGCAAAATGGGACCTTTCAAGTGCTCAACATGCGATGCTTCGTTTTCTCGGAACGACAACCTGCTCAGACATCTCAAATGGAAACATTCAGTACGTCTGGAACTTCTGGATAGAACTTGTCTGACTAGAACTTGTCTGAATAGAACTTGTCTGGAAGGCATGGTGTAAAATCTTTGCAAGCTAACCTTATGAGATCGACATCGAAAGCGTCGACCACACGGAGGCGTCTGCTGCACAAAAAGCAGTAGCATGTCCAACAGTGTGGAAAAAGAAGGGCCAGCGGCGACAGGCGAACCTGGGATAGCCAGGGGAAGCTCCACCCATCGCGGAAGCCGTTGGTTGAAAAGCTTGCAAGGATTTTACAGCATTACCGTTGCCAGGTGCAGCCATGCCTTGAGTGCCTTTTGCAGTCCTAAGCAAACTGCAAAAGCGATTGACTCCTTTGCTACAGCAGCGCCTTTGTGCGTTTTTCACGCTGTAGCATTTAGTCTAGTGACAGGAGCCGGCAACCGTCATAGCAGATGTAGTAGGTGGGAGACCCCTCGCGGCTCTGTGCTCATAAAATTTTAGTTTTTTCTGAGGAGCACAACTAGCGTTGTACCCCGAACCTGAAGCTATGACGAAAAAAGATGCTGTCAATGAGGATCCAAGCACAATTTTAAAATCAATATAGTATTCTTGTGAATCCATTTTACAGTTTGCAAATAGAATTTTTTCCACAATTTTTTTGAAATTGCAGAATTCAAGTTTTTGTTTTAGAATAATCTGCGGAATCAACCAGGACCTTCGCGTGCTGTTTCACGCCAGGTAAAATAGCTATCATCGCTATTCAATGATTAAAATAATTTTAACTTCAATTACAACTGAAATCTTCCTTAGCTAAAGGTCCATTCTTATTGCTCAGCTTGAAAACTTTCTTCTAAAAATATTTTTCGAAATTGTAGTATTTTCTATTTCAGAGCAATCTGCAAGATCAACCAGGACCTTCCCATGCTGTTTCGTTACAGGTAGATATAAATTTTATGAATCAAATATTTATTCTATTCAATTGCAACTGCAATCTTGCTTTCATTAGGTCAACACTTGCTGCTCAGTCGACAACGTTTCTCTAAAAATATTTTTTGAAACTGTAGAATTTTTGTTTAGAATAATCTGCAAAATCAACTTTCACATGCTGTCTCACTAAAAAATCTAAATTTCATGATTCAAAAAAGTTTATAAAACCTGTTGATGCTGCAATGATTCCTTAAATGATCTTCATAGTCTAATTATAGTTTAATTATGTTTCAGTGTTGCAACAAATCATTCAAGGACCTAAAGACATTGAACCGACATATCCGCGAAGTCCATGATCAACAAAAATCCTATGAATGCTCCAACTGTCAACGATGTTTTAGTCGCTCTCATGATCTCAAACGACACATGGAAACGGCACATCCACCGAAACGCCCACGGATAATCACCACCTATAACCGATCAGCCCTAAACAATGCCATGAGAACCCTAACAATTCATCCCGGTGATGACGATTATGACCCTTCTGTTTTCCTCAATAATCAAAGACCAGTCATCACTAGATCCATCGAAGAAATTCTTCAGGAACAATATGGACTAAAGATCTGGCTGTGTCTACAAATCACATTCCATAAAGACAAAAATGAACGCGAAACTATCAATGCCCATTTCACCTGTAAATCCCGATTGATCCTCCGAGAAACGATTACCGATGACGAACTAACCTCAGCATTCAGCGAAATCCTGCTCCATCTAGAACAGTTCCTTAAAAAAGGATCCGGCTGGGTTATCGATAAACTGGACCACCTGGATATTCATTTTGCCAGATATCGCCCAATCCAAGGATCTTCCTACATCCCGCTTCCAGACTTCATTGCAAGGAAGCAAGCCATCATCAACGTTCAGAATAATGACAATGAATGTTTTAAATGGTCTGTTCTTGCTGCGCTTCATCCAATGCCACCGCAAGCACAAGCAAGTCGAATCACCAACTACATCCCTTTTGCCAATGAACTCGACTTTTCCGGAATTCCCTTCCCTGTTGCCGTTTCCCAAGTCCCGAAATTCGAAAGACAGAACGATCTCAGAATCAACGTTTATACCCTGGAAAATAATAACGTAATCCCACTTTATATCTCCAAACGCAACGACGAACAGTGCATTCACCTGCTGCTTCTGACGAAAGGATCCCAAAGTCATTACTGTTGGATCAAAAATCTAGACCGATTGCTTTACCATCAAACATCGCACAAAGCTTGCAACCATTTTTGTCCCCGATGTCTTATTCCCTGCTATTCTGTCGAAAAGAAAGCCCGTCATCTTGAACTATGCAATCGTCATGAAGCCACCAGAGTCGAAATGCCTGACGACAACTGGCTAAAATTCAAGAACATTCATCGGATTCAACGAGTTCCTTACATTGTAAGTATTTAATCAGATTACATTTATTCTCCTAATAAGAGTTGATTTTAATTAACTTCAACTTTTTAACTTCATTATTGTCATGAAATGATACTGACTAGTTTTTGCGACCAAATGGTGTTGTATTTCAGATATACGCTGACTTTGAATGCCTCACTGAAAATCTTCCTGGATGTCCTCCCCGAAATGATGCCTCCTCTACATCCAAATATCAGCATCATACACCATGCGGCTTTGGCGCTGTTGGCGTTATGAACTGCTGTAGTGAAGCAGAATTCGAGCCTAGCATCATTTATCGAGGACAGGATGCTGTAAAGAAGTTTCTGGAAACAATTATTGAGGTTTGTTTTCAGCTTAAATTTATTATGTTTTCACTAGTATACTGAAAATGTCGAATATACTGTGGCAATATTCAATTTTCTTACTTCATGTTATTATTTCAGAAAAATGAATCCTATCAGTGCAACCTTCGAGAGTCTGCACCTCTCAACTTGACGCCAGATGAACAACGACGACATGATGACGCCAAGGAATGCTACCTCTGCTCAAAACCTTTCAACGGAGAGCGCTCCGTCAGAGATCACTGCCACATCTGTGGTAAATACCGCGGAGCTGCTCATAATCAATGCAACATGGGTCTTCGCCTCAATCGAGACCTAGTCGTAGCCATCCACAATCTAAGACGCTACGATGGGCATCTGATTATGCAGGTAACACATTACTCAATCCTTTTTGTTAGTGCTTTCGGGTGATTGTGTCAGATTCTCATTGATCACTACCATTGATCAAATAACCTTATGTTGCATTTATATTTCAGGAAATTGGTGTCATTTGTGATGAGATGGGATTATCCATGGAATGCATTCCAAAAGGAATGGAAGACTATCTCAGCTTTACGCTGAAAAAGCGCAAAGTCCCTCAACACAATGACGACCTCATCGATGATGAAGCTGACGACGACGAAAGCCCTGCCTGGAAAATTAAGTTCATCGACACCTTCCAATTCCTAACCAGTTCCCTTGACTCCCTTGTTTCAAATCTACCAAAAGACTATTTTCACTGCATGGCTAACGAATTTACCCCGGATCAGCTAGAACTCCTAATTCGTAAAGGAGTCTACCCATACGATTATATGGACAATTGGAGTCGATTCGATGAAGCCCAACTTCCCTCAAAGGATAAATTCTGGAACGAACTCAACGAAGAAAACATTACAGATGAAAGTTATGCTCACGCCCAAAACGTATGGAATCGACTGAACATTCAGACCCTTGGACAATATCATGACCTTTACCTGAAAACGGACATCCTCCTTCTCGCCGACGTTTTTGAAAATTTCCGCCGATTTGCTCTTGAACATTATGGATTAGACCCAGCCCATTATTATACCCTTCCTTCCTTTGCCTGGGACGCTTGCCTGAAAATGACTAAAGTATGGCTAGAACTACTTAGCGACCCCGACATGTACTTATTCTTTGAAAACGGCATTCGTGGGGGTATTTCCATGATCTCCCATCGATTTGCCAAAGCCAACAACCCGCAAATTCCTAATTTTGACCCCACCAATCCAACATCCTGGATCATGTACCTTGACGCTAACAATCTTTATGGATGGACTATGGTTCAAAAACTTCCCGTCAAAAACTTCCGATGGCTCAGCCGAACTGAAATTGACTTAATTGACTGGACTCAACAAACCGACAATCAGCCAAATGGATATGTCCTCGAAGTCGACCTTGACTATCCCGAAACCCTTCATGATTCCCATAACGATTATCCTTTGGCCCCTGAAAAATTTCAAATTACTGGAGAAATGTTAAGTCCTTATGCCCAGTCCCTCTGTGAAGATCTTGGCACTACCCCGTCCAACGTTGAAAAGCTAGTCCCTAACCTTCGCCCCAAAACCAAATACATCATACATTACCGCAACCTACGCCTGTACCTACAGCTTGGACTTAAACTCACCCATGTCCACCGCGTCCTCCGATTCGAACAGCGTCCCTGGATGAAACCCTACATTATGTTTAATACTGAAATGCGTAAAAATGCAAAAAATGAATTTGAAAAAGATTTATTTAAATTGTTAAATAATGCTGTATTTGGTAAAACTATGGAAAATGTAAGACAATATCAAACTGTACATCTTGTATCTAATGAACGTAAATTTGAGAAACTTGTAGCTAAACCTCGTTTTAATCGTGCTACTATATTTAGTGATAAGCTTGTTGCTGTATCTATGGATCGTGCTTCTGTAAAGCTTTGTAAACCTATTTATGTTGGATTCAGTGTTCTTGATTTGTCTAAGTATCTAATGTATGATTTCCATTATAACTATATTGTACAGAAATATGGTATAAATGCAAAGTTATTATTCACTGATACAGATTCACTATGTTATTCTATTGAAACTCCTAATGTGTATAAAGATATGTACAATGATATTTCCCTATTTGATACCAGTGACTACCCGCAATCTCATTTTTTACATTCTACTCAAAATAAAAAAGTTTTGGGTAAAATGAAAGATGAGACTGCAGGTAGTCCCATTAGTGAATTTTGTGGCCTTCGTGCCAAAATGTATAGCTTTGTATGTAATGGTATAGATAAAAAACGTGCAAAAGGCATAAAAAAGAATGTTGTAAAGAAATGCATTGCTCATACTGATTATGTAAATACATTGCATCAGCGTACGTCAATGTATCATAACATGAACTTGATTCGTAGTAATTTGCATCAGTTGTATAGTGTACATTTGAACAAAACTAGTTTGTCTTGTTATGATGATAAACGTTATTTGTTGGATGACGGTATTTCTAGTTATGCATATGGGCATTATAAAATAAACTATTAAAGAGTTAAATTTTTCTATAATTAGAAAATGGATAAGATTTACTACAATCTAAAAGATCCCGGTTCTTTAAGTAGTGTTGAAAAGCTTTATAAAGTTGCGAAAGCTGCAAAGTTGAATGTCAGCAGAAAAGAAGTCAAAGACTGGCTACAAAGTCAAGAAGCATATACTTTACATAAGCAGAGAAAACTTAAATTTAAACGTCGTCGAATTGTTACGAAAGGAATCGATGATTTATGGCAGATGGATCTCGCTGATATGACTAATGTTTCGAAATGGAATGATGCTTATAAATATATTTTAGTAGTAATAGATACGTTCAGTAAATTTTTGTGGGTGAAGGTTGTAAAGGATAAAAAACCAGAAAGTATTATTAATGCATTTTCTCAAATTTCACGAACTCCAAAACATTTAATGACTGATAAAGGAGGGGAGTTTCTAAATTTAAAATTTAAAAATTACTGCAAAGAGAGAGGTATAAACTACTATACAAGTCAGAATCCGGATACTAAAGCAGCGATTGCCGAACGTGTAATTCGCACTCTCAAGTCAAAAATTTATAAATACTTTACACACTCAAATTCATGGCGGTATATTGATGTGTTGCAAGACTTAGTAGCATCTTACAATCATTCAAAGCATCGAAGTATAGGTATGAAACCTGTTGATGTTAACGAGGATAACGCAGAAGAAGTAAGAGCTAAACTATTTCCGCCAAAAGATCGAACTGTGCAGTACAAATTTGATTTAGGAGATTTAGTTAGGATCACAAAGGAGCGAGGAGTTTTTCAGAAAGGATATATACCGTTGTGGACAAGGGAAATTTTCAGCATAAAGTCTCAAATTCCTAGTGATCCTGTTGTATATAAAATACAAGATGCAAATGGAGAAGAAATTGTTGGTACGTTTTATGAGCCAGAACTGCAAAAAGTTATTCAAACTGATGAGATATATAAAGTGGAAAAGGTTTTAAAGAAACGAAAGCAAAATGGTAAGGTGCAGTATCTGGTGAAATGGTTAGGATACCCCTCATCTATGAATTCTTGGATTAATGAGGACGATATTACCGGCTTACGGCTGACGACTGACGACTGATCGCTTACGGCTGACGGCTGACGACTGACGGCTGAGGACTTACGGCTGACGGCTGAGGACTTACGGCTGACGGCTGACGGCTGACGGCTGACGGCTTACGGCTGACGACTTACGGCTGACGGCTGACGGCTGAGGACTTACGGCTGACGACTGACGGCTGACGACTTACGGCTGACGACTTACGGCTGACGGCTGAGGACTTACGGCTGACGGCTTACGGCTGACGGCTGACGGCTGACAGCTGACAGCTGACGGCTTACGGCTGACGACTTACGGCTGACGACTGACTGCTTACGGCTGACGACTTACGGCTGACGGCTGACGGCTGAGGACTTACGGCTGACGGCTTACGGCTGACGGCTGACAGCTGACGGCTTACGGCTGACGACTTACGGCTGACGACTGACTGCTTACGGCTGACGGCTTACGATGAAATATATAAAAGGAGGAAGGCAATAATTTATGCAGTCAACATGTATAAGTGCAATAAATGCAACTCTGAATTCAAGCATAGACAAAGCCTTCACAAACATTGCAAAACCCATAAAGAATCCAAAGATCCAATTTTTAAGTTTTATGCTCCATTTACAATGATTGTTAGTGGGATGACTGGATCGGGTAAAACGAAATGGGTTATTGATTTGATCAGAAACAAGACAATAGATCCGATGCCGCCAAATATAATGCTTTGTTACAGCATGCCACAACAAATTTATAAGGATATCCCTGTCACACTACACGAAGGATTCCCCGAAGAGCTACCTGAGAAGGATACTTTGCTTATACTGGATGACTTGATGAGTGAAGCAAATGATAAACAAATTACACAGCTTTTCACTAAGATGAGGCATGTAAACGTTAGCACAATTTTCATAGTACAAAACCTATATTTTGAATCTAAATATATGCGTACAGTAACACGAAATGCGCAGTATATTATACTGTTTCCCAACTATCGAGATGTATCCATGATTAGTACAATTGGTAGACAAATGTTTCCAACGAAAAAAGATTTTCTGTCAGAAGCTTTCCAAATGGCAACAAAGGAACCTTTTGGCTATCTCGTCCTTAATTTAAAACCGGGTAGTGATGTAAAGCTAAGAGTCATAAGCGGTATTTTTCCAGGTGAAAAACCATATGCTTACTTACCAAGGATATAAAAGTGCAATATGTCGCTTTTGAAACCAACAATGGCTCATAAATATATTCATACTCTAACCTTTTTAAAATCAGCTCCACAAAATGTAGTAAACGCTACAATCTCATCTGCTGCTAAAGATTTGATTACTGCTTTCGCAGAAATATCATTTAATGCTTTGTATGGGGATTTTTCACTAAGTGTGTCTGAAAAAGGTAAACTTAGAAAATTTAAGAGAGATATTATTATCTTGGCAAACAAGAAATCTTCAATTGCAGCTAAACGGAAAACTCTTAAAAGGAAGGCGCTAGTACATACTTTGCTGGATGTCATGTTGAAATGGCTAAACGAGTAGCTCTGATTCCTTCTTCACCAGTGAGAACAGCAGCAGCAGCGATCCAACCTGTTGTAAAGCTTGTTGAGGAAAAACCTGATCTAGTTGCACTTTTCCCCAAGCATTTGCGCAATAAAGCGTCTCTGCTCCTGCAGCATGTTAATGTAGAAACAGACAGTAATGGACGAGTAATTTATCCAGACAAAACGATTGGTTCAAATTTGTATGATCTCGTGCGATACTTTATAACTCCTGCTAAATTCAGCCCACAGCGACCTCTAGATGCCCCCAAGTTTGAAGAGCTTTTAGAAACTGTACCGAGATCAGCTTTAGGTGCTGGACGAGTATCACAACCTGTAAAATGGTTAAATTATGAAACCTAGCACAACAATGCTTCAAAGGTTGCATATATTTTGACCAGTTTTTCACAAAATATCGATAAATTCCGATAAATCTACAATGCCTACCTATTACTGTCTTTCCTTGGATGGCCAACCAATGGTTGTCTTTTATTCTGGCTGGTCAACATTCAGTAATTTCCACATTACACATTTTACTCTACGTGGAATCCAGTACAACTGCGTTGAACAGTACTACCAAAGTGAGAAAGCCAAATTCTTTACAGACATGGATACCTATCACGAGATAATGAAAGCAAGATCGCCAAGAGTGCAGAAACAGCTTGCTCGGAACATAAGAGCATTCGACAAGGAGAAATGGATGGTTGTTGCTGAAGATGTCATGGTCATGGGAGTACGAGCTAAATTTGGTCAGAATCAGCGACTTAAGGATATTCTACTTGACACACGAGACTTCATCATTGCTGAAGCCTCCAAATATGATAAATATTGGGGTATTGGTCTGGACATCAACGATGAAAGGGTTATAAATATAAATGACTGGCCTGGTGACAATGTCCTTGGACAAATATTAATGCGTATTAGAAATGAATATCGTTAATGTAATAGTATCTGCCGACTTTAACTGCAATATAGATTTGTACAGTCTACCTAATGTGAAATATAATCCAAAACGGTTTAGTGCTGCAACATTGAAATTGTCTTGTACCTGTCAAATATTTAGTAATGGTCGTATTATATGTCTTGGAGCTAAAGAAATAAATAAAGCTTACGAAGCACTAAAAGAATGTGAGGACTTTCTGACTACGTTGGGATATGCTGTGAAATCGTGGGAGGCGCAACTACAAAATATAGTAGGAACTTGCAGCATGGGTAAAAAGCTTGACTTGAATTGGATCTATAATTGTTTGAGACGCAGCTATACCTTAAATTTCACCCCTGAGACATTTCCAGCAATTACCTTAGAACTTAAAGCGGGTAGTACTGCGCTGATATTTTACAGCGGTAAATGTGTAATAACAGGCAGTAAGTCCATACAAAAGCTGAATCAGTCATACAATGAATTGCTGAAAGTTATAAAAGCTACTAGTTTTATATTTTAAAAACAACGTAATGGAGTTTGTTACTATAGTTAAACCACTTAATAACATGAAAATACAACTTGCTACACCTATTGAAGTTAGTCAGATTGCGCTGCAGAGAGTTATTTTACCTGGCGATGAATGGATTATGGTCCAGGTGGAATTTATTGAGCCTCAAATTTTCAATGGCAACTACGTGCCATTATTATGTGTTGCTCGCAAACAGTACGTACCAAGTACGTTAGTATACCACACTACTCGTCAAACTGTTATTGATAAAATTGAATTGTCTCTTTCTGATTTTAATTTAGAACCAATAACAAGTGACCAGCTGGGGTTGGTGGAAGTAATTTTAAAAGCTTAAAAGCAGAAAATAATAAAATGGCAGAAATGACAATGTTTCCAATAAAGTTTAAGCAGATTAATTCCGAAGCAAGGAATATTAGTGAATCCAAGATGAAGGCGAAGGCAGCTTCTAAGAAAAAGGTATCAGCTAAGAAAAAGTATAAAAGTAAGAAAAAGAATACGAAAAAGACAAATTTCTAATGGCTACATGTGGGAATAAGCTGCTTGAATGGAATGTCCCAATTCCTGTTCATGAAGATGTTGTAAGCTCACAATTGGTTGAAGTCCCCTGCACTACAGCTCTTCCTCGTTCAGACCTTAACAGTATTGAATTTAAAATTGATAAAACCGATAGTTTTGTTGACCTAACTTCTTGTTTTTTATTCATTAGAGCACAAGTGCTGAAGAAAGACGGGACACAATTAACAGAGATCGATAAGACTGGACCAATCAATAACTTGGGTTATTCTATGTGGTCTAGTGTCGATTGCCTCATTTCTGATCAATCGATAACATTGAAAAATCCGTATTATCCTTGGCTTTCGTACCTGCTATGCCTAGTTAACTATACAAAACCGGAAAAAGATGCACTGCTGTGTGGGGCAATGTATGAACAAGACTCTCCTTTGTTTTTTGACATTAATTTGGATGAAGGTGCCCCTCCAATAGTCGTAAATGAAGGATTGCAAAAACGATATGATAGAATTGAAGGTTCTAAAGTTTTTACGTTATACACGAAGGTATTTACTGATACAGTTTTGATGCCAAAGCTGCTGTCTCCACAAACGGAAGTGAGTTTCATCTTCAAACGTTCTGAACCAAATTTAATTTTCATTGGTAAAAAAGTAGAATGCATTTTAAAAATAACAGATGCAAAAATGTTTGTACCACGCATCAAGCTGACAGATCAGGCACTACAGGAACATAGTAAAATTCTGAATTCAACAGGTTGCACATATCCAGCTCTTCGTTACGATACTAAATGTCGCACAATTTCTACGGGAGAGCAAAATCTGGATTGGGTTCCTTATAGCGGCTCCCTTCCACGGCGTGTTTACATTTTCATGGTTAAACAGTCAGCATATAATGGTTCGTTGCAGAATAACCCATTTTACTTTTTGGATTTTGGAGCTCAGAGAATTTATGTGTATAAAAACGAAATGTTACTTCCACATTCGACTCCACTACAAACTCTTGGGGAATATAAATATCCAAACTTGTATATGGAATTTCTCAGAGGTTTAAACTATCACAACACTGATATAGGTTTCAAATGGGATGAATATAGAACAGGATTCTTCATTACATGTGTTGATTTGACCCCTGACCATTCTGCTGATTGTAACTATATTAGCCCGGAGGAATATGGTACAATCAGAATTAAAATTGATTATAAAGAATCCCTGGGTGCATCAGTTGTCGTTTTCTGTGTAGCCGAGTATAATGCTCTACTCAAACTTGACAAAAACAGAAATCCTACATGGGAGAAGGTATAAAAGGGGAGACATTATATAGTTATATAATGTAAAAATTATATAGTTATGGAGAAAAAGAAGATTATCATACTTGGTTCTGTGTCAATAACGTTGACTGTTGTAGTTACAATCTCTGTTATTATTTCGTTACCTACACATGCGTTGGAACCGTTTGCACCTGTAACTATTGAGTTGCTTTCAGATAGAAGTGTAGCTGTTGTTCAAAATGGAAAGCGAAAAGCTTTTTCAGCGAAGAAATTTCACCAACTGCAACATTTTATACGAGATTGTGCAAGCCACCAGTGTAGCATGAACGAAACTGAAAGTTTGTTATGTCCATACGAGTCGCAAGAGTTGGAATGGAAGCTGTGTTTAGCTGATGATAGGCAGGTTATGTTTGGATGGATAGGTAAATTCACGCTTAAAAGAGATGACCTACTTAGAATTATGGATGTGCGACATTAGAGTTGCCTTGCCTCCGTTCTGGTAATGCGCATTCTATTAAAGTAACGAAAATTTCAGTTTTTCATCGCATTTCAAAAATGTATTCCTGGGAATTAGTTACTATTTATGAGCAAACGGTTGGACTCAGCAGCAAAATGTTCAAATCAGTTCATGAAGCGTATGTCAGCGCATTGAATGCTGACTACGACATACCTGATTGCCATGGGACGCCGCTTATCAAAATTCACCATTGGAAAAACGGAAAAGTCATAGAATCTTGGACAATTCAGCCTCCGTTTAGGTGATGCCTCCGTTCTGGTAATGCAAGCTTCATAAATGGCGGAAAGTTTAGACTTTCATTTGAGATGGCAAAACGCTGTAAGACTTGTCTGAAATCTAAAAATTGCCAGTGTATTCTTGATTTGGTTGCCCTTGGAGTTTGGACGCGCAAGAAGCCTTCACCTCCAAAACGACTGACAAGCAGACAACCGAAGCGACTGCAACTTTGTCACATTTGTGGACGCTTCACAACGCGACTTGGGGCACACTTGGTCTTTGAGTGCGCCAAACAAAACCACAGAAGATACACAGGACTTGAATGATGGATGCAATCTATAACTTCGTGAAAAACAATTTTTCCAACCATAACTTGGATATGCCCGCCCCCAACGGATCTGGCTGCTTCCTTGAGCATATTAGACTGGTTGCTCAAAACACTTTTTGTGATAAAGTAAACTATGGACGCATTATTGCCTTTATTTCGTACTGTACTCTGCTTGTTGATGTATATAATATTGAAAAAGAAATTGTAATTTATTGGTGCTCCATGTGTATCTATGCATATTACAAATAAAATTAAAAAGAAAAGAGAGGTGTATTCAAACACAAATATAGCATGAATATGAATTTATTTACAATTTTCGGATATTGGGAATCTCCATCTCATTTCCGTTGAAACGACAGCCCACACGACGCATATTCAGATAAAATCAAAATTACAAATTTAAATTTTTTGAAAATTTTTTAGATTTTCGTATTCTCCATGTTATTTCCGTTGAAATGACGCCCCACATGATGTAATTTTATAAAAAATCTAAATTGTGAATTTAAATTTTTTAAAATTTTTTGAAAATTTTTTAGATTTTTGTAATCTGCATGCTATTTGCGTTCGAATGACACCCAACATGACATAGTTTTATGAAAAATCTAAATTAGAAATTTAGATTTTTGAAAATTTTTTGAAAATTTTTTAGATTTTTGTAATCTACATGCTATTTGCTTTCGAATGACACCCAACATGACATAGTTTTATGAAAAATCTAAATTGTGAATTTAAATTTTTTAAATTTTCTGAAACATTTTTTGATTTTCGTAATCTCCAGGGCATTTGCTTTCGAAAGACACCCAACATGAAATATTTTTAGAAAAAATCAAAATGAATTTAAATTTTAAATGGTTTTATCGACTTAAATACGTACTTCCGGTTAGGTAATAGATTTCCAGAAGTGTTTCCGGGTAAGTAATAGCCACTTTCGGTTATGTAACATTCATTTCAGGTTAAATAATTGTCAATTCCGGTTACCTAATAGGTGTTTCCGTTCACGATTCCGATTGCGTAAAAGCGTCTAAGAAATAGAATAACACAATTAAACATATACCAGGAAACAGGTGGTGGATCTGAGGAAGTAGGTGGCGGAATTGAGGAGGCGGGTGGCGGAATTGAGGAGGTAGGTGGCGGAATTGAGGAGATTGGTGGCGGAATTGAGGAGGTAGGTGGCGGAATTGAGGAGATTGGTGGTGGAATTGAGGAGGTGGGTGGCGGAATTTAGGAGGGAGGTGGCGGAATTGAGGAGGTAGGTGGCGGAATTGAGGAGATTGGTGGCGGAATTGAGGAGATTGGTGGGGGAATTGAGGAGGTTGGTGGCGGAATTGAGGAGGGTGGTGGTTCATTTGAGGAGGGAGGTGGCGGAATTGAGGAGGGTGGTGGCGGAATTGAGGAGATTGGTGGCGGAATTGAGGAGGGAGGTGGCACATTTGAGGAGGGAGGTGGCAAATTTCATGAGTGAGTTGGCGGAATTGAGGACGTGGGTGGCGGAATTGAGGAGATTGGTGGCGGAATTGAGGAGATTGGTGGTGGAATTGAGGAGGTGGGTGGCGGAATTGAGGAGGGAGGTGGGTACATTTCAGGAGGGAGGTGGCGGAATTGAGGAGATTGGTGGCGGAATTGAGGAGGTGGGTGGCGGAATTGAGGAGGGAGGTGGTACATTTCAGGAGGTAGGTGGTGGAATTGAGGAGCTGAGTGGAGTATTTGTGGAGGTGGTGAGGACAAGGTTACGCAATTATTACTAAATTTTTGGAAATATTTAAGGAACATTATGCAATCAACACTGAAACTTAGGAAATATTGCGTAATAATGGCAAAATCTTATGAAATATTAGGTGGAATTTTATGAAGTATTAGGCATTAATAACGAAATCTTATGGAGTATTATGCAATAATAACAAAACCTTATGAAATATTAGGTAACTGGTTAATATATAAAACAAAATCATTGTTAACAGCACACTACTTCGCTAGCATAGCTAGCTG
>JASAND010001201.1:5000-38926 GCA_030248195.1 Trissonchulus latispiculum
GCAAATGAATGAATCTTGCAATAAATGACCGTTAAATTATAGAAATTATAATGGATTAAATTCACAAAGTTAGTTTTCTACATTGACACTTAGTTTCAGGCATTAGAATTGTGAGTTGCCCACAACCAACAATAACAATTATTGTGGGCTATTGCGGCAGGCACTTAGAACCAATAATAACAGCTAATGTCGGTTAGCTGTGAAAGTTCCAGCTAACCAACAATGAGTCAAAGTGGGCTAGTGTGCTAAGCGCCTATAATCAAAATAACAGCTAATGTCGGTTAGCTGTGAAAGTTCCAGCTAACCAACAATGAGTCAAAGTGGGCTAGTGTGCTAAGCGCCTATAATCAAAATAACAGCTAATGTCGGTTAGCTGTGAGGGTTCCAGCTAACCAACAATGAGTCAAAGTGGGCTAGTGTGCTAAGCGCCTATAATTAAAAATAACAGCTAATGTCGGTTAGCTGTGAGAGTTCCAGCTAACCAACAATGAGTCAAAGTGGGCTAGTGTGACAGGCGCTTCTAACCAGCAATGAGTCAAAGTTGGCTAGCATTGCTAACCAACTTTAAGTCATTCGTGGTCCTGCGTTCGTCTCGAGAATTTTGACCGACGCACAGATTCAATCAATGAACGGTTAAGTTTATGTTGAAATATAATAAGAAGATTAAAGTATACGTACAAGAATGCTTTTTTTTAAAGAATATCGCGCAACCAGAAATTGTTGACTAGTAGTGCTTATGAATCAGCAGAGAGAAAAGACAACAGCAAAAGCATGGGGGAGGAGGCCAACCTACGGTACTTTTATGTTTTCATGTTTCTCTGTGTGTCTGTTTGCAGATTTTCCAGTTAGCATAGCTTAACGATAGTCATTTATTAGAAATTTTTAATTTATTAATAACGACTTTAATTACGTTACTGTAACAAAAAAATAAATCGTCAACTTTGCAATTACAAAGAAAATAGCATACAAAATGTTGGCAAGGTGACGAATTATTTTTTTAACTTGGATAAAACGAATTAAAGTAAAAATTTATTACTTAAAAATAACTAATGCTATCATAATCCTTTAACTTACGAATCTGCAAAATCGTTGCGTTAGAGTTTAATACTCTTATTCTACTATGTATATACTGTTGCTAATGTTTACTTTGTCGGTTGCAGGAATAGTGAGGGGGAAGGAGTGGTGCCTGAGACTCCACCGGACACAGTGGCTATCACGGTGCCTGCAGCAGAGAATAGCACTGTGCAAGCTTACTGTGAGAACTGGGAAGGACATGTAGCAGCAGCAAGTTCAGGGTAAAAATTTTAATTCTTTGTTACCTTTCCATTTGTTCTCACAGGTGAAGCTTCTGTTCAGATTCTATCCTGTTTGCAACATTAACGGCGCTTATGATTACTGGTTTTTTTACTTTTCAACTACATATTTTAAATTGCATCTTTCATAAACAACTTAACAATACAGTCGTAGACATGAAAAGGTATATGTTTATTTATAGAGTAGTCATGAGATCAATGAACAGGCATACATAAGACCTTTTTTTCAGTACTCAAATAACAACAACAAGCAAAGTCTCAGATGAGGGAAGACATGTGCTATCCTGCTATGCAAGTGAAAATCATGTCGACACACGTACTACAGTGGAGCTTGAAGAGGGCGAGAGATCACCTTCTCCTATTCCTTCTCCTGATTTGTTTGCTGACAATATGCAAACGCCTCCTGTCTCCCCTTGGTACGTCATCTCCTTTTTTGTTTATTTTGTTTACTTAACGTTGTACTGTGTCATCTTACTTAAGCAACACAGAAACCGTTCAGAGGAATTCTTCGCTGTTACGATATGGGCACTTACAGCTCGCACTCTTATTTCACTGAAAAGTCTATTGTTTAAGGCTTCATTTAAACGAAAACTTTCACATACTTTGGGATATATCGGATAACGAACGAATTCTTGCTCTTGATTCTGTTTTAACCCCCGAAGGCAGTTTTGATCTTGATGATTTGCAAATACATACCATGTGCGTAGGTTTACAGTTACTTAATGACATACGATACTATTTTCTTCTACGTAACAACCAGGGGCGTATCCAGGAATTTGAAAAGGAGAGGATTTTTACTAAAATTTACAGAAAAGGAGGGTGTTGTGACAAAAATTTTCACTTTTTGCATTGGAGTTTTCTAAAAAGTTAACAAAAAAGGAGGGGGTATCAAACCGCCAAACCCCCAAACCCCCAAACCCTTCCCCTGGATTCGCCCATGATAACAACTGTCAAAGATATATAGTTGCTGAAACGAATAAATTGATATTTCTTTTTTCTATTTTATATTTACTGATTTATTTTCCGCACTTACGGTATTAAATATAAATAAACCGCATGATCATATTTGTTTCTTTGTAGGCAGCAATTGTGCCGTTCCTCTCTGTTCCCTACCTATCATGGTCCAGTGCAGGGGCAGTCAGATAAGGAAAGGTGAGTTAGTCAGCAGTCTACAAAAAATGATGTTCTCTGTAAACAAAAACAAAAATGTTCTCCTATCTACCGGGTCTTATCTCCATCTGTTTGTGAGACAGTGGTGGTAAGGCATTTGTTGCTATTTCCAGCGGAAATAGCCATAGGGACTGGTTTCTGCCGGTCAAAAACGGCAAGGTACTTCCTTTGACAGTAAAGCACGACATTCCCACGACAAACCACGTGATACAATAATCCATCCTGCAACGAATTTCTGCACGTTAACCTTCTCCAGCACTGACAAAACCATGCCTTAGTTCAACAGCAGCAACTAGGTACTAGGCCGAGCCTGGACATTTATATCCAAGGGCCCCCGGCGTCTGCTCTTCCTGTGTCATGTGGGGCGTGTCTGAATTGTCCCTACCATTGTGAATCTCCAAAAGCTGGACAACTACCAGGAAAAAGTATCTCGTCCCTCATTTCATTTATTCTTATGTCTTGTTTCTACCGATATTTTTCTCTTACTATGTTTTCAGATCTTTAAGTGACAGTGAAACACATTGCAAAGGCTGTTCTTGCTCACATAGTCACGAGCCTAGAATGCCAACAGGCAGACTCAGTTGGCATCCTTTCCAGTATCAAGCCGTATCCGTGGAGAGGTTTGTATATCATTTTTCTCTTTTTAATTTAAGTGAATGGTTTTGCATCATTTTCGTTGATCAATACGTTCAATGCAATTGTATTTTATAGGCCTTTTGTTGTTCATGAAAAGTCAAATAGTCTTACTAAATGTGCGACGTTATCTTACAGGACAAACAGACACTTAGCTTCGGGGAGGTGCTTTATCTCCTGACAATTTATGTTTTCTGCTTTTCGTTTTAGCTATGGGGCCTTCTTCTAGCACAGGTAACATAGCACGCAATGCTGAGAGGAACAAAAATCAGGAGGCATCTAAAGGTTGTGCTGAACAATCAAGAGAACAGTCACAGATGCCGAATGAAGAGCTGACACCTTCTGATGAGGAACTGCTGCTCTTTGATACTGATGCGATAGAAGACACTTTCTCTCATGAATGTCTGCCTAAGCCTTTGTCACCATCTGCAGCATCTGCTCCCTGGGATAAGTCTATAAGCGATGAAAAGTTAGCCAGGAAGATTCAACAAGCAGAGTATGTCTATCAAGTTTTGTGTGTTTCCTGTTTTATTTGTAGCCATTAATAGCTAATAACTGTTTGCCTAGTGCTGGTTTATATTTATGACATTTGTATGTTTCTAATTAGGTTTTGTTTTTAGATTTTAACTGTTTGTTTTAATGTGTCTTCCTTTTTTTGCGTTTCTCCTTTCATCATAACAATATAATGTTTTGGTGGTGTCTGCTATATGGTAAACGTTATTATTTTTATTCAGATTGGAAGCAGCAGCACGTCAGAAAGGGATTGTTTTGGAAGAGTCTATGACAGAGGAAGAAGCATTGCATTTGTTAGGGTACGGTTATACCGTCCTCCTTTCGAAAAGTACTCCTCTCGCTTTCCAGAACTTTCCCTTTGACTTTGTCCTCTGTTATATTTAACTACTGTATTTCTTTATTTTTTGGCGTACTAAAAGAAGTAAACTCACATCATCCTGATTTTTTCCTTATTAATTGTAGAAAATTCGAATAAAAAAAGAATGAGAAAAAGTTACATCTGTACTGTGTTGTAAAATTTAGATATCCAGATATCGCATCTAGCAAAAACACCAGTCATTATATGGAGACAGGCGAGAATCATAACAGAACAACATCGTGAACAACAGAAGCTGAAGGGAAACAACCAATGAGAACAGACATAACTCCGCCAAAGAAAAGGGAATCCAATCGTACAGCATCCCAGTAAGTACATAAAACAAAGTCTATAATATTAACAAGTTAATTAGTTAAACAAGAGATAAAAAAAGGAGAGGAGAAAGATGAAGAGGAGAAGGAGGAGGAAGGCGAAAAGAAAGAGGGTGAGGAGTAAAAGGGAGGGGAAAGAACAGCATGAGAACAAGAAAGACTAGAAGCAGGATGAGGGAAAAAGGATAAGGAAGAGGAGGAGAAAAAATAGGACAAAAAGAAAGAGGAGCATCAGAAGCAGAAATAGGCAGAGATGGAAGAGGAGAAGGAGAGCGAGGAGGAGGAAGAAGAAGAGGAGGATGAGAAGAAAGAGACAGAGGAGAAGGACACGGAATAGCATGAGGAGGAAGAGGGGGAGGAGGAGTAGGAGGAGGACGAGTAGGAGGAGGAGAATGAGACTTGTCACAAAATAATAGATTTACCATGAAGAATTATTATCAGAAAAAACGGATAAATTATTACGTGAAACTAAAGTGTTTGATATTAATGATAATAAAGTGTTTGATACTAATAACCGAAACCTTGTCTTAATTTTAGGAATGCGAAAAATAGAATAGCAGATAGCGTTAAGGAGGACAATGCTGGGCCTTCCAGCGACAGCAAAAGAAAGAAGGCCGGAAAGTAAGTGTAGATATTCGCTTATTGGTCATATTCTTTTAAATAAGTCAAAATCAGGATAAACACAACATTGTTTTTTGTTAACCACAGTGGAAAAAATAAGCTATTACTAGACACAACTTGAATAATTTTAATTAAAAAAGCAAAAAAAAAACCCACAAAACAACGTTGGCGGCCACCGCCGGCGGACAAAGGCCCACAAGGGGGGGGGGGAGGGGCGGGGGGGGTTCTTTTTTTTTTTTTTTTTTTCCTTTTGGGGGCCGTCCGGGGGAGGCAAACAGAAAAGAAGGGGGGGAAAAAGTGATGGTTTGGCCCCGGGGGGAGGGGGGTGGGCATGTACCCACCCGGTTGTTTACTTTTTATAGTATCGAGAAGACCAGAACTTTTAGGGGGGCTGTGAAAGGAAATGATGTTTCAGGACAGCCAGTGGTGTGACACGTAATCGTCTATGGTATTTGTTTCTATAGGTTGTGTTTTTATTTTTGTCAAAGACAGTCTACTTTTTATAGTATCAAGAAGACCAGAACTTTTAGGGGGACTGTGAAAGAGAAGGAAATGATGTTTCAGGTCTGCCAGTGGTGAGGAGACAGTACAGAATCAGAGATCAGAAAGAGAACAGAGAACAAAGGATGAAGCGTCCAGGGACAACTCTCAGGACAAACAAAATGAGAGAAAACGCTAAAGCAGCAGAGTGATTCCGCCGAAGTAAATTTAATCTAAGTTGTAACACTTTGTCTTTGGTTATCTTCCTATTCAATTGCTTTACCGTATGTCTAATGTTGGCCGTATGAATATGCATTGTCCTTTATCTGTGAAAATTATTTATGTTGTTAATTTTTAGAGAACCAAAGATATGGCCTGCAGATATCAAATCTTCAAAGGCTCGCAGGGATCACGTCCTGGGCATACTGACACGGCCAGGGGCCGCAGGAATGGTCAAACTTAGTGGAAAGATTCCAGGCAGCTGCGATGTGACTGTCAGATGAAACGGAAAGGGAAAGGCTAACTCTGCGTTGGCTTTCATTGACAGATCCGCTAGGGAGAGTCGTGTGCGGTTTGATGTTAACGGTGAACCAACAACAAAAAAACAAGGACAGAAAAAAAGGTAACAAAATAAGACAAAACGAAATTAAGTGAAACTGAGTTTTCCATTTATTTGTTCGTTCTTTTCATACTATTTATACACAGCTTATGAATACGATCAGGAAAACCAATGAAATTAGCACGGCTATCACATGGATGGGGGGACCAGGTCACTGCTTTTGTACTTTTGACAAAATGTGATTTTGCAGGAAGAGACATGACAGTCCAAAGGGGAAAGACGGAGCAAATGGAAGAAAAGACAAAAAAAGAGAAGGGAGAAAGAAAAGGAAATCATATCAGCGATCGGATGCCAGTGACCTAGAGTAAGTCTATTACAGCTACAGTCATCATAGTGTTGGATTCTGCTTGCAAATCTAAAATTCTGTTGGTTTCTTATGTTAATTCGTTAATGAATTGTCAACTTATGTTCGTGGGAAATTAGCTTCATAGGCGAAAATAATAGAGGTTCACTTAGCATTATTCCTGTCGTTGGCAGTCAAACGGGGGGGAATGATTGCCCTAGACACGTGTTATTGTGTTCCCCGTGCCCTCTTTTCTTTACTGTAGTTGTTGCCTACATAGACTTTTCCTCTCTAAAATAGAAGGGGGGGCGTAGGGTGGCGATATTTGAATTGAAGGTGGCGAAAAGGTGACTATGTGACAGACACCTTTTTTCTTGTCTGTCTCTGTAAAACGCGAACACACACAGGTGAAATTCCCCCTTGCCTGCTTCCAGCTGACTCTTTTTTCTCATTTGCATATTGATAAAGTTTAGAAACAATGTATGCATAACTATCATTCACAGTGTACAGAAACATAGCTATGCAGAACAGACCTGTCTCTTTAGATAACCAAAAT
This sequence comes from Trissonchulus latispiculum, assembly GCA_030248195.1. Classification (NCBI taxonomy): domain Eukaryota; kingdom Metazoa; phylum Nematoda; class Enoplea; order Enoplida; family Ironidae; genus Trissonchulus; species Trissonchulus latispiculum. The sequence continues at coordinate 11,876 of JASAND010001201.1, forward strand.
ACGCCTATATAGAAGAGAGATGTCAGCTGATCTTCTTTAAAACTTTTATTTCGTCGCTTGGTAACATTAATGCAAAATGAATAAATGAATGGAAAAGGGAACATTTAGTAAGGGAAAGCTAACATGAAGCAGTATAACACGATGCAGAAACGAAGCACTGTTCTTTGATTGTTTGCTGCCTACTATGGACCTGCACCGGCCGAATTTTTGCGGCCCGGCCCGGCCTGGCCCGTGAATTTTTTTTTCTCGTCGCGCCCCGCCCGGCCCGTGAATTTGTTTGGCCCGCTCAACCAGGCCCGTCAAATTATCAAATTTGTAGGTCCGCCCGGCCCGGCCTGCGAAATTGTTCCTTTTTTCAGAAAGCGCAAAATTTCATAAAAAAATCAAATTTACTATTAATATTCCGTTTGTAGATTTTATGTAGCAAATATAGCGCCAATGATTTGAGATAATTGACACATAATTTGGGCACAAATTTTTGCAATTAAGACTTTTAATTTGCTTAAGTTTGCATTGTTCCGAATTTAACTGTTTGAAGTCCTTGTTCCGAATGGTTTGAACCACAGAGTCATGCTGGTCAACATCAGAAATGATAATTTTTGAGTATCTTTTTGAATCAACAAAAGAGCATAAGTTTACTTGTTATAAATGTAAATATAGAAAGTTAACGTTAAGATTCGCAGGCTAACGAGCATTAATTTAAAATTTAATCTATAATGCAATGCAAAAGAAACGAATGCTTATTTCGATTTATTATTCTTTAGTAACATGTCGGAAAAAAGGCCGGGCCGGGCCGCAGACCTTAATACAGGCCTCTACTGCATACTTTTCAGCATATATACAACAATTTTCGTCTTTTTTCTCTTTGGTAGCCAAATTAAGAGACGTCCTCTAGTCGCTGACAGTTCGAATGAGAAAAATCAGCTTAATTTCTCCTCCTTCTTTGTCTTTTTCTCTCATATTGATATTCTCATATTGATCTGCATATTGATAAAGTTGTGGCAACCAAAAACAGTTTAATGCTCAGTGCAGAAAACATGCGTACGCAGGGAAAAAGAGTCACGTGACCTAGTAATAGTGTTTGCCGTTTATGAAACGAGTAGATTACTGTTGTGAGAGGAATCGCTTTGTTTGGCCAGATGTGCCTTTGTTTTTCCGTTCTGGAAGTGGGAGACGTAGCGTATGAGAACAGACAAATGGAATAAAACACAGGCGAACAACAACAAAGCAACTATTGTAACCTATGTTAAGTGTCTATTTTTGTAAAGAAAATCTTCTTGTTCTTCAGGCCGAGCGACAGAGATTCCGATATGGCCGACTTCATTGAACAAGATGGAGAAGCATCAGAGAGCGGCGGAGACTGGTCTGACGATCCTTCTGGGGGCGCGGCTGCTCTCGGCGGAAGAGCCTTCATTCGGCAGTAGCACGAAGTCTTAACTAACTGCATTATAGTTGTACTGGACTGGTCGCTATCATTTTTTTACTGAAAAACTTTTCGCGTTTTCTTCTTTCTGTTTTCTTTTTGGATAAATTTTGATGTCGAAATAAAAATAACGAATAAGCGAAAGTGACAGATTGTTAATTGTTTCCTGTCACTAATTGCTAGCAATACGTTGCAGTCCTATTGTTACTTGTTTAATGGACATTTTCGTATGCACCTAATGATTGGAATAAATACGTGGAGTGAAGATTTTAGCATATTAGCGGTAGGACAAGCTAGAATAGTGGAACTATTTCAGCAGGCTGAAGAGAAGCAGGCTGAGGAGAAACTCACTCTTCTTATTGTAATGCAGTTCCAACAAGATAGATTGCTGATATTAAGTAAAGATACATAAAAGAAACGAAACACTAGTGTAAACGGACACTGTGTTGAGAGACAGACTTCTTCCAAGTAGTGCTCAGCGCCTTCTACCAGTATTATCTGCTGTTTGAATTTTGATAGAAAAATAAACAGATAGCATAACAAAGGAAAGGTGTCACCTGAGACGGCCAGGAAATAATATCTATCCATACTGGCATACAAAGAATGAACTTGAAAATTAAAATGGATTAGCAAAATCTCACGTACATAGTCAGTCACACATGCTTTTTCAATAGAAACTTAATAATAGTAATAATATTATTAATTAGTGGGCGCCATGTACAAACTTTCTTGTTAACATTGTAGCATTTTTTATGCTCTTTTTAACCACAATAAAATTATTGCAGTTCACCGAGCCGTATGTTCAGGAAATATTTTTCAAACATTTAAATTTTGATGTTATTTTAAAACATGAAAAATTAAATTTCAATTTAAATGTTTAAAAAATCGTTTGTGAACTATTACTTCGGTTAACTTCAATAATTTTATTATGGTTAGAAAGAGCACAAAAAACGCAACAAAGTTAATGGAAAAGTTTGTTAATGGTGTCCATTAACTAATCGTAACAGAATTAACTTTATTAACTGAAGCTTGTTTCAGGACTCAGCGTAGCTGCTGCTGGCCACTAACTTTAGGGCCCTAGGTTTAGTAGCCCTTGAATTTATTACGTGAATAAGCTCGCCCTTCACTAAAGTGAGGACCCTAAATGTAGTGTCACTTGACCCTAAAAAGGGACACTTTTTAGTGGAGCCCCAGTTCGGCTCCAGTTCGGCCCCAGTTCTCATCGATGTCAACTTCAGCAGGTTTTCATAAGAAGCTTCCACTTAGATTATCTAGTCGGACGACGGCCCGAAGGACCGGCCGTCGGCTAAACGGTCATGTTCAGGCCGAACGCCGGCCGTCTGGTTGTTGGCCGTTCTGAAACAATAACGAAGTGGTGTGATCACGTGAGTTTAATCTCAATCACTACAGTTTATTAAAACACCGCTCCTGATAATTGCAGACAGCATACCGAACCTTGATTGGTGGATTTATTTCACTGCACAATCGATTTACGTAGTCTGGCAACTCGAAGCCAAATGCTTTGAAGTCTTCAAAGTAGGTTAAAAAGAGATAGTTGACAATCTCTAAACTGGTCTTAATCTGATAGCGAATAGTTTCGTAAATGAATTTTCCAGCGGAGTGTGACGATTTTTCTTCAAGAAACGGTCTCAATTCATCAGGTCCCCATCCAGAGTTAACCAAATTGTTTGGCCAAGAAGCATTGAGTAAGGCTTGGCGTAATTGCGATCTGCAAGAACAGCAAAGGCTTATAACGACAGGTAATGAAGAGAGTATAATGAGTAAAAGTGTGAGAAGAGCAGCAAATAAAACTAATCCCTTCGCGCTAAAATGGCTGGACCCATCTGCATTTTGGACCTTATTGAATCAACCTAATTTGTCCAGTCCACTATACCTACGACAATAGCCACAACTTGGTTGAACGTAGCAGCTTGCCCCAACCGTGATCGCTTATACAGCATTTCCAGCACCCCAGTGAACCCAAGTTATCCTACAAATACACCCCTTGATCACTTTGTGGGAATACCCTGGGGGATAGGGTTGTCTACAAAGCCACTACTCTGGCGGGCGGTTCATGTGTCTCGCAAGGGCCAACGTTAGCTCTGTCATATGTCTCACACTTTTGTATTATTAAGTTTGTGTGTCTCCCGCTCTCTGTTATTCTGTTTATTTGTCTCTCACTTAGGCGTAATTGAGTTTATGCGTCTCTCTCTGTTTTGGTGTCATGTGTCTCCCTTTTTCTCCTTAAATTGGTGTGTCTCGTTCCCCCCTCTGCGTGCGGTTCTCCCCTTTCTTCTGACGGTTCAATGGAGAAGCTTAAAGAAATAAACATAAGATTGACGGGTCGAAGGAGAAGCTTAAAGAAATAAAGTTAAGATTGCTTTTTGAAATATCTAAAATTCTTTCCTATGTTGTTGAAGCATTTTTTTGATTGAACCCAACATTCTTTTGTGATGAAATGAGAAGCTTAAAAAGAGAAATTTAAGCTTTGCTTAATTATGTACTTTTTGTTAACTTGTACAGTTCTATTCAAAATGGAATCGCATTCGGCACAAAGGACAAGCTTAAACAAAGAAATTTAATATTGCTTTCCGATTTGGTTCATGCAATATTCTTTTATTTAACCCAACATTCCTTTGTGATGAAAAGAGAAGCTTAAAAATAGAAATAACATTTTTCCTTCAGGTCCGCTGCTGCCTTCTTATCAAAGAACAAAAATATTCACAGCAAATAACAGATGGGTTCTTTAAGCGGAAACACCATACTCATAGCATGTGTCCGCTAACATATATATAGGCCCTGTAGCCTTGCAGCCTCATTTGAATGGGTTTCATTGCCCTTGTAGTGTAGTGGTATAGCTGTTGGCCTCCAAATCAGTATGATGTATGGGTTCGATTCCCGGCGCCCCTTTTCCTTTTATTTTTAGGAAATCACTCGCTCACGTTTCATAGGCTTCTTTTTGAACCGTTTTTTCATAGCCGGAATGGCCGAGTGGTTAGAGCGGCGGACTTTGAAGTCATAAGTGTGGGTTCGAAACCCACTTCCGGTTAAAATTTTTTCAACATGTTTCTGCTAGGCTAGCTACTTTGATGTACTGAACTATTCTATTCTGCAAGAATTTTTCATAATCTGATTGTCCTGTTTTGTCTGTCTGGATTAGATCATCCGCTTCACAAACAGAAGAGCCCCGATAAATCTTATTTGTAGCCGTTTCTAAATGATAAAACTAATTAATGCTTTCGAGCACTTGTAAACATCAATGGGGCCTACAATAATAGATCGTCTAAGGTAGTTTTGGACTGTCTTCCAGATAAGATATTAAAAATACTAAAATCCTATATAGCTCATTCAGGCCCTCCTACCCTGCAAGTGGATTTTCCCCGTTTTGGCTAGTGTTTGGTCTATCAGGAAGCGCTCCTCTCATTTGCACTCTCATTTGTTCTGATGTTTGAACAGTAGCACCACCTATATGAGGAAATGAGATACAAAACCATATTTAGCCCCTCCAAACCTCCTGCAAAAAATCGCATTTGTAGCTGTTTCTAATGATAAAACTAAGGAATAGGGTGCATCATGGGTGCAGCAACTTCCTTGAAAGGGGTGGTTGTACATCAACTCCTGAAAGGGGGGAGGGGAATCTTGGTTAGCTCTGTCCAATTTCGAGATTTGTCTGGCCCAGAATTGTGAAATTTTTAGCAAAATTTCGGAAATTCGTGTTTTTTGGCAAATAACATAAGGCTATGGTAACACAGACCTACAACCTGTGCGGGGGTCAAATATGAGTATCTGACAACCATAATCGCAAAAAAATGAATTTTGTTCTTTTTCGAAATACGTTAAATTGTATATCAATCGAAAGCTCTCAAGCTAAAAGAAATAAATTTAAGTTTGCGTTTTGAAATACCTAAAAATCGAAACTAATTTGATCACGCAATATTCTTTTATTGAACTCAACATTCTTTTTCTGATGAAACGAGAAGCTTAAAGAAATAAATTTAATCTTAGATTAATTATGTACCTTTTTGTTAACTTTCTGTGGCAGCTAAATGGGGGGCTATCCTGGCAGCTGCTGCCTTCTCATCAAAGAACAAAAATATTCGCAACAAAAAACAGATGGGTTCTTTAAGCGGAAACACCATACTCATAGCATGTGTCCGCTAACACATATATAGACCCTATAGCCTTGCAGCCTCATTTAAATGGGTTTCATTGCCCTTGTAGTGTAGTGGTATAGCTGTTGGTCTCCAAATCAGTATGGTGTATGGGTTCGATTCCCGGCGCCCCTTTTCCTTTTATTTTTAGGAAATCACTCGCTCACGTTTCATAGGCTTCTTTTTGAACAGTTTTTTCAAAGCCGGAATGGCCGAGTGGTTAGAGCGGCGGACTTTGAAGTCATAAGTGTGGGTTCGAAACCCACTTCCGGTTAAAATTTTTTCAACAAGTTTCTGCTAGGCTAGCTACTTTGATGTACTGAACTATTCTATTCTGCAAGAATTTTTCATAATCTGGTTGTTCTGTTTTGTCTGTCAGGATTAGATCATTCACTTCACAAACAGAAAAGCCCCCCTCCTCCCAATCCATCCTATATAGCTAAAATACTAAAATCCTATATAGCTCATTCAGGCCCTCCTACCCTGCAAGTGGATTTTCCCCGTTTTGGCTAGTGTTTGGTCTATCAGGAAGCGCTCCTCTCATTTGCACCCTCATTTGTTCTGATGTTTGAACAGTAGGACCACCTATATGAGGAGACTAGATACAAAACCATATTTTGATCAAGTAGGTAATAGAAAATATGAATACCACAGCACCCCCCAAACCTCCTGCAAAAAATCGCATTTGTAGCTGTTTCAATTGATAAAACTAAGGAATTCCAATCTGACTAACTACTTAAAGATTGTTATTGGAAAACAATTCCTCAACTATTCAACACAAATTTGTTTAAATTTTACATTTAAATAATTTGTAGTATTGCAGAAGAATGGGGAATCGGTAAAACTGTTAACTAGTTACTGGATAATAGGGAAAATTCAAATTTATATACATGGTATCATTCTTAATTCAACTTAGACTCATCCATAATTTTCTGTGGTGGGGGCTTTCTTAATGCTCAACGATCACACAATTTGTAAATATTGATCGATTATTCCAAGAAATAAGTATACATTTGCTGATGATATGGTCCCTTTTCCGTATAATTCTCTTGTGTACGCTTGCTTGTCTTGTTATCAAGATTTTCAGGAACACCTTAAATTGTGTTAATCCGAAATGAAAATTTTAAATGCTGCTGGGAGTCGAACCCTGGATTTAGCGTTTAATAGTCGACTGTCTCAACGACTACGCTAACGGACCTTGCAGACAAAAACATTTTAAGTTTTTCTTAACAACATCTTTCAGCTTAGAAGATTACTAACTTTGGTTAATACGGTACTTAGCTGGGCAGCCATTTTGATAGTACACATAAATTTATATGTATGCACTTTTTTGTTAGCTAGTTTTCTTCCTGGCATTAGTACGTTTAAGGCAAGTTCCAAAATAAACTGTCCCAAGGTCGGATGTGTTCCGCTGTATTCGTATATCTTTTGTTTTTTCTCGTTTTCTTGCTTAGTGATTTGACTTTCGTTTTTAGTTTTTTTATTAAGCTGCTGAGGTTGTGTTGACAGAAGGTCCTTTAGCGTAAGTGTTAAAGCTCTCGCCTAGTAAACATTTGGTACGGGGTTCAAATTCTGTGAAAGTTTAATTTTTTCAAAGTGCCGTTCTCTTCGTTCGATAAAAATAAGTTGTTAACCTAATTTGCATACTTCTAAATGTGTAAGTGAAGTGTTAGCTTTGGCATTGAATTACAAATGGAATTACAATAGTATGAGCTGTTTAGTTTAAGTGGCGGGTGCCAAGTCTTAGTATGTGCATTTCGATTTTTATTCCTTATTACTTCATCCTTCGACCATGTTTTTTCTACTGGTTCTGGAACAAACAACTGAAATGTACAACGGAGTTTGGGTAACTTTTAGCCTGTAACGTAACTTTTACCTTTTATTTTGGGTAGCCCCAGCGCTGGGATGCCTTGGCCGAGGCAATTAGTTAACGGTCGATAACTTGAATTTGGTACATTTGCGGGCTATGGCCCAAGAAGACAATGTTTTCGATATTGAGAGCCTTCGATTGATATACAATTTAACGTATTTCGAAAAAGAACAAAATTCACTATTTTTGCAATTATGGTTGTCAGATCCTCATATTTGACTCCCGCACAGGTTGTAGGTCTGTGTTGCCATAGCCTTATGTTATTGCCAAAAAACACGAATTTCCGAATTTTTGCTAAAAATTCACAATTCTGCGCCAGAGAAATCTCGAAATTGGACAGAGCTAACCAAGATCCTCCCCTTTCAGGAGTTGATGTACAACCACCCCTTTCAAGGAAGTTGCTGCACCCATGGTGCACCCATGTTACTGGCTTGCTGTCAGCGTAGACTGAAGTTGTATTGCGAATATTTAATTTTTGGGCGAGGGGGGGGTTTGCCCGAGAATGTTGCCAAACATTGGTTGAACTGTGGAATTTGTGCCAACTTTTTTGTGTATTTTTCTAGAGTGAGAGTCAAATAATTCTTCGAATATATAGATATTTGCTGTTATTTTCTAGATGAGACAAACTTGATTGCGAGTCAGCTTTCTTACTAAAGAAAACATACTTTTACATAACAATAATCTTGTTTTTGATGATCTGAATCTTTTTCTGTTTTTTCCAGACAATATTCTTGGGCGGTCGCTAGAGTGGTGCGGTCTGGACGAAGAAGACCGGATGTTCCTCAAACGTAGCTTCGGTCGAATGTCGGAGGGAGAGCAGGAAGGCGTGAGCGTCGGCGTCGGCGTCAAGGAGTGCTCCTGGCTCCGCCAACTGGACTGGCAGGACGCGGACTACCAATCCGGCAGCCCCCCCCCGCCCCGGAATCCTCCTCATTTCTGAGGGGCAAGCGTGTCTCGGAGAGCGGCTGGCTTCCTCCCGGTTTCCAGCACCACTACACCGGATGTGCTCGAATCCAGGGCTTCCATCGACTCTCGATGAAGGAAAAGCGGACGTTCCTCACTCGTGCTCGACAATCCGCTGCGGACTCGGCTGCACAGGAGGATGGCAAATAGCCGGTCGGTGGACTTTTTGGAGGGCAAATTTTTTTGACCTTTTGTGTGCTTTTTAGTTAGACTTGTGTATGACGTTTTCTTGGTATTTTGGAGGCATCAATTTGCTTAATGGTGGTTGTGCTTTTGTCGAAAATATCGATAGATATAATTATATAATAATATTAGATATAATTGTTGGAAAGCGCTTTATACGTCAATTTAAGGCTTATAATCAGGACGTTCACATGAGTTTCGTTAAATCTGAAGCAGCAGCAAGCAGCAAAATTGGCAAAAATTTTCTGACATAACGCCTAAATATAGATCGAAAATTTTTCAACGCCGATTTCTTAAAACTGACAAATCGGCCAAAGACTCATTTTTGTGCAGTGATATAAAGGACAAATATACTGAGGGAAATTTTTAGGGTTTGGCTCAGCATGTCTTAACGGGTGCGAAAATAGGCCAAGTGCACGGGAACACGAAATTTCGCAACATTTGTATTCAGTTTTCTTGCAACTGGAGACGTTTTACCTCAAAAATTGAGACCCTGCCGCAATAGTGCGAAGTTTCATCCAGCCAAAAAGCACGCGAATCCATTTGGTTAGTTTTTGTGAAATCTGTGTTCAACACGAAACGAAACAAAATTAAAAAATGGCAAAAATTGGTGAAAGCATACTATACATAACCTGACTCCTAATTACTGATTTTGGTCATGTTTATTTTTGTCTTTTCTTGTTTCAGCATCGGCGAGTTCCCCCGACTTCAGCTCTCCGGACTTCAGTCTCCCCACCGACAGATCTGGGTCCGTTTCCGGTTCCTTCCGGATGGATCAGTCCGGGGATTTTCAGCGACCCGATTCCGGCTGGAGAACTATCGAGGGGGCAGCGGATTTGGAAAATGATGAGCTTGAAGTCCAGGTACCGGGAAATGTTTCAGTGATTAAACGGAAAAGATTTGTTGGCAATTTGTTGTACGCGAGGGGGGGCGGCATGTTTAATCTGTTGTGATCACAGCATAGTGTTGTTCACCGGCCCAATTTTTCGGGGGCCGGCCGGCCGGTGGCCGCCGGCCCAGAACCGGCCGACCAGTGCCCCTTTTCGCAGGCTATCCAAAATACAACTAGAAATTAATATTTTTGATGGTTTTCAAGGCAGAGTTTAGCAGGTTTAAGCCGATAAGCTGCAGAGACTGTTACTGGCCGGTAGGTCGCCTTACATTTGACCGGCCGGCTTGTCACTGACCGGCCGGCCGCCCTGAGTCGGACCGGCCGGCCTGTTCTCGGTCGCCGGGCAGCCGGTCTAGACAGGGCCGGTTCACGACACTAACAGCATCATGGATGTCTTAGAAGCTGTGTGCTTCTCTTCCAGACGGCTCTGCGTGGTGTAGCGGTTCTCATTAGCGTCTACAAAACGTGAGATAATGGGTTCGACTCTCGGCTAATCCAAACTTCTTGCAATAAATTCTAGAATATCTGTGACTTGATTTTCTTTCTCTGTCGAGTCTCTACCAAATCCCAAGGCAAGCTTGGTTCTGACCCTGATCATATCTAGACTCATCTACTTAGGTTTAGCTCACCCACCAACAGGTGCCTACAGGGATTCTTGTAGTTCAACGGAGCTTCTACGGTTTTTAATTGGTATGAGAGATTTGATCCGCAACTATTATCAAGCTATAAGTTCTTGTTCTAGGTCTTAGCTTTTTATCACAGATTTGATCCATAACTATGCTTTTAGCGTGTCATACCGCGTAGTTGATACAATCTCAGGAATCAAAATTGAGAATCTCCACTTTTCTGACGGGGGTTCTTAAGGTTCTGCCTTTATATTGGCATGGGCCTCGAACCCTAATTATGATATGAGTGTAGTCTTTGCTTATCTTCATTTGCTTTTGTCTGCCCTCATTGCAGCTTGGTTATCTCTGTTTTGCTTTCCCCTGTTTTAGCTCGAGTTCGGACGGAGGCTCCATGAATCGGTGAACGAGGCTGCAGACAATCTGGACAGCAACCAAACCGGAATATCGGAAGTCTTCCGCGGAGCCGATTTGTCGGTGGTTGGCCAGCGAGTAAGAAGGGACTTGGTTTCGTTGAAGTACAGTGCTGGATCTGCCTATTTGTTTAAAATTCTTTGATTTCTGTACGAAACATTATATACTTGCGCAAAGCGTTTTAAGTACATATTTCGGAGATCAGCCTCATTATCAGCTGATGTATGGTGAAATAGTCTCTAAACCGCTCATGACTGTTAAACTTTTGTCGGTCTCAAATCTATGTGTTTTATATACTTTATATATATATATATATATATATATTGTTTTTATATCTAAAGGTATCAAATAATGTGTTTTATTCAGTGTGTACTTGTTGTCATTTCAGCCAACAGCTGGCATGGATATGGTGTCTCCAGAGCGCGGCCCGCCCATTCCGTTGTATCTGGAAAGCAGCAGTTCATGCGAGCAAAAGTAATAAACAAACCATTCCCTTCCGTAAACTGTTGACTTTGTCGGGACTCGAACCACGACGGACAGACGAGAAAAGTAATTAGCATTATAGGGATGTACAAAGTCCATGAGGTGGCATTAATTAGGTGTCGTTATTAATTAGGCATTAATTTGGTGTCAATGAGGGGTTTTTGAAGGACCCTAATCTTGTTTCTTGTGTTCGTGCACTCATCGGCAAATAACCGGGATCACTGACAGTGTCAAATCGATCAGCGATCAGGAAATAGAATCTTGAGCTGACTTAGTCAAATGATTGCCGAGTAGGTACGTGTGTTGACGAAATTCTAGTTTTGATTTGATCTGCCATCGTCGATTGTTAGATATCGATACTGTTTTGTGGCTCGCTTTGTTGGTTCTTGACGATATTGTATAATTTCCCATTTTGCGGCATATACATTGATTTTGAACTTATTTTGACTTCTAATGTTTAAAAATTAGCCTTTTCCTATTTGAGGGAAATTTTTTGGGTTTGGCTCAGCATGTCTTAACGGGTGAGAAAATAGGCCAAGTGCACGGTAACACGAAATTTCGCAACATTTGTATTCAGTTTTCTTGCAACTGGAGACGTTTTAGCTCAAAAATTGAGAAAATTGTCCTGCCGCAATAGTGCGAATTTTCATCCAGCCAAAAAGCACGCGAATCCATTTGGTTAGTTTTTGAGAAATCTGTGTTCAACACGAAACGAAACAAAATTAAAAAATGGCAAAAATTGGTGAAAGTATACTATGCATAAAATGACTCCTAATTACTGATCTTGGTCATGTTTATTGTTGTCTTTTCTTGTTTCAGCATCGGCGAGTTCCCCCGACTTCAGCTCTCCGGACTTCAGTCTCCCCACCGACAGATCTGGGTCCGTTTCCGGTTCCTTCCGGATGGATCAGTCCGGGTATTTTCAGCGACCCGATTCCGGCTGGAGAACTATCGAGGGGCAGCGGATTTGGAAAATGATGAGCTTGAAGTCCAGGTACCGGGAAATGTTTCAGTGATTGAACGGAAAAGATTTGTTGGCAATTTGTTGTAAGCGAGGGGGGGGGCGGCATGTTTAATCTGTTGTGATCACAGCATAGTGTTGATCACGGGCCCAATTTTTCGGGGGCCGGCCGGCCGGTGGCCGCCGGCCCAGAACCGGCCGACCAGTGCCCCTTTTCGCAGGCTATCCAAAATACAACTAGAAATTAATATTTTTGATGGTTTTCAAGGCAGAGTTTAGCAGGTTTAAGCCGATAAGCTGCAGAGACTGTTACTGGCCGGTAGATCGCCTCACATTTGACCGGCCGGCTTGTCACTGACCGGCCGGCCGCCCTGAGTCGGACCGGCCGGCCTGTTCTCGGTCGGCGGCCGCCGGGCAGCCGGTCTAGACAGGGCCGGTTCACGACACTAACAGCATCATGGATGTCTTAGAAGCTGTGTGCTTCTCTTCCAGACGGCTCTGCGTGGTGTAGCGGTTCTCATTAGCGTCTACAAAACGTGAGATAATGGGTTCGACTCTCGGCTAATCCAAACTTCTTGCAATAAATTCTAGAATATCTGTGACTTGTTTTTCTTTCTCTGTCGAGTCTCTACCAAATCCCAAGGCAAGCTTGGTTCTGACCCTGATCATATCTAGACTCATCTACTTAGGTTTAGCTCACCCACCAACAGGTGCCTACAGAATTCTTGTAGTTCAACGGAGCTTCTGCGGTTTTTAATTGGTATGAGAGATTTGATCCGCAACTATTATCAAGCTATAAGTTCTTGTTCTAGGTCTTAGCTTTTTATCACAGATTTGATCCATAACTATGCTTTTAGCGTGTCATACCGCGTAGTTGATACAATCTCAGGAATCAAAATTGAGAATCTCCACTTTTCTGACGGGGGTTCTTAAGGTTCTGCCTTTATATTGGCATGGGCCTCGAACCCTAATTATGATATGAGTGTAGTCTTTGCTTATCTTCATTTGCTTTTGTCTGCCCTCATTGCGGCTTGGTTATCTCTGTTTTGCTTTCCCCTGTTTTAGCTCGATTTCGGACGGAGGCTCCATGGATCGGTGAACGAGGCTGCAGACAATCTGGACAGCAACCAAACCGGAATATCGGAAGTCTTCCGCGGAGCCGATTTGTCGGTGGTTGGCCAGCGAGTAAGAAGGGACTTGGTTTCGTTGAAGTACAGTGCTGGATCTGCCTATTTGTTTAAAATTCTTTGATTTCTGTACGAAACATTATATACTTGCGCAAAGCGTTTTAAGTACATATTTCGGAGATCAGCCTCATTATCAGCTGATGTATGGTGAAATAGTCTGTAAACCGCTCATGACTGTTAAACTTTTGTCGGTCTCAAATCTATGTGTTTTATATATTTTATATATATATATATATATATTGTTTTTATATCTAAAGGTATCAAGTAATGTGTTTTATTCAGTGTGTACTTGTTGTCATTTGAGCCAACAGCTGGCATGGATATGGTGTCTCCAGAGCGCGGCCCGCCCATTCCGTTGCATCTGAAAAGCAGCAGTTCAGGTGAGCAAAAGTAATAAACAAATCATTCCCTTCCGTAAACTGTTGACTTTGTCGGGACTCGAACCACGACGGACAGACGAGAAAAGTAATTAGCATTATAGGGATGTACAAAGTCCATGAGGTGGCATTAATTAGGTGTCGTTATTAATTAGGCATTAATTTGGTGTCAATGAGGGGTTTTTGAAGGACCCTAATCTTGTTTCTTGTGTTCGTACACTCATCGGCAAATAACCGGGATCACTGACAGTGTCAAATCGATCAGCAATCAGGAAATAGAATCTTGAGCTGACTTAGTCAAATGATTGCCGAGTAGGTATGTGTGTTGACGAAATTCTAGTTTTGATTTGATCTGCCATCGTCGATTGTTGGATATCGATACTGTTTTGTGGCTCGTTTTGTTGGTTCTTGACGATATTGTATAATTTCCCATTTTGCGGCATATACATTGATTTTGAACTTATTTTGACTTCTAATGTTTAAAAATTAGCCTTTTCCTATTTGAGGGAAAGTTTTTGGGTTTGGCTCAGCATGTCTTAACGGGTGAGAAAATAGGCCAAGTGCACGGTAACACGAAATGTGTTTTATTCAGTGTGTACTTGTTGTCATTTCAGCCAACAGCTGGCATGGATATGGTGTCTCCAGAGCGCGGCCCGCCCATTCCGTTGTATCTGGAAAGCAGCAGTTCAGGTGAGCAAAAGTGATAAACAAACCATTCCCTTCCGTAAACTGTTGACTTTGTCGGGTGTCGAACCACGACGGACAGACGAGAAAAGTAATTAGCATTATAGGGATGTACAAGCAAACGGGAAGTAAACAACATTTCCAGAATCAGACCTCCGCGTGATTCCTGTCTCTGACAATAGTTTGTTATGCACCCTCATCGTTTTGTTATGCTAATTATTACAGTTTATCGTCTGCTGAAACAGACCTACGTGAATTCCTGGCTTCTGACAACTCTCCATACGAGGATGCTAAGGAAAAGAGAGAAAGAAAAAGACTACGCCTCCCAACAGAGGATTCCTCTCCTGGAGGTTCAGGTTAGTTTACCTCTCATTCTTTTACTTGTTCTCTAACAACAAAACCCTTCTCTTTTTCCTTGTTTCAAATCAGGGTCAAATGCAAACATAGGCAACGAAAAATATTAAGTTGGTGTGTCTCACGCTGCTCAGGGCGCCGGGCGCCTGTAGCCAATATTATAAGGCTACTGTTTTAAACAATTCAGTTGGTGTGTCTCACGCTACTCAGGGCGCCGGGCGCCTGTAGCCAATATTATAAGGCTACTGTTTTAAACAATTGAGTTGGTGTGTCTCACGCTACTCAGGGCGCCGGGCGCCTGTAGCCAATATTATAAGGCTACTGTTTTAAACAATTCAGTTGGTGTGTCTCACGCTACTCAGGGCGCCGGGCGCCTGTAGCCAATATTATAAGGCTACTGTTTTAAACAATTCAGTTGGCTTGTCTCACGCTACTCAGGGCGCCGGGCGCCTGTAGCCAATATTATAAGGCTACTGTTTTAAACAATTCAGTTGGTGTGTCACACGCTACTCAGGGCGCCGGGCGCCTGTAGCCAATATTATAAGGCTACTGTTTTAAACAATTGAGTTGGTGTGTCTCACGCTACTCAGGGCTCCGGGCGCCTGTAGCCAATATTATAAGGCTACTGTTTTAAACAATTCAGTTGGTGTGTCTCACGCTACTCAGGGCGCCGGGCGCCTGTAGCCAACATTATAAGGCTACTGTTTTAAACAATTCAGTTGGTGTGTCTCACGCTACTCAGGGCGCCTGTAGCCAATATTATAGGGCTACTGTTTTAGACAATTCAGTTGGTGTGTCTCACGCTACTCAGGGCGCCGGGCGCCTGTAGCCACTATTATAAGGCTTCTCTTCCCCTTTTTGATTTGGTGTGTCACACGCTACTCAGGGCGCCGGGCGCCTGTAGCCACTATTATAAGGCTACTTTTTCTTTCTGTTTCAGGAGCAGTCGCCAAAGCCTAATATCCTGATAGAAGAACGAATATTTGGAAGCATGTTGAAGAAGAGACAACTGGTTATTTTAAACACTATTGTTGTCTGTTATTTCTTGTGTTTTAAAATAAACTCTTGTCTGTGTTTACTGGTTTCCCCTTCAAATTAGATTAAGTAGACACTCTATGACCAAAAAGAAGACGTCCCCCTCTTACTGTTTAAGTTTATAATAGACAGATCAAATCATCTTGGTCGTCTAGACTTTGAGTAGGCTTACTTTAAGATTGACTTTGAGCATAACTTACTTTAAGGTTGACTTTTATCTACGTTGCCTTGATTCTTTAGTTTCAAATATCATGGTTAATGATCTATTGATGAGTAATTAATCTCTACACGTAATTTTCTCTTGAAATTTCCCTCTTCGCAATTCTTTTACATTGTCTATATGACTCTCATAAGTTATATAAGCAAACACATTCACTTATTTACTCTATATCACAAAGCAATATCTTTACTTTTCTCATTATACACCCTGTTAAGCAATAGCTTTACTTTTATCATTCTATACACAGATTTATATAATTTATATAATACATATTCTATTTTCTTTATTACGACTTTAACTATTACTGTTACAGTTCATTTATACTATTATTATTATTCTTTTTCATTATTACTATTACTGTTGTTCCAAGCTGTATTTTATATACGGGGAGGTATATGTGTGAGACACATGAATTGGGCGCCACTACTCTAGGCTACCCGTCTGCTAATTGCTGCGTAACAGGACTGTTCTGACCGGCTTTACTGTAGAAGTCATCCAATAAATGGAAGTCCAAATGATACACTTGCACCTGACATGGTGTGGGGTTTTGTTAACACACATGCTGTCTGAAACATTACCTGAAATTGTTGTTGTTCACGTAATAAAAAAGTTGATAGCTGTTCAACTTCGTTGTAAAGTTGCACATCCATATTTGAGGAAGATACGCACGGAAAATCTCCCCCATACTGATTGCTGAGAAGTGTTCTAAACTGAAATCATTGATAGTATTTAGCAGATAATGAACAATCATGGAACATTGTACTCCGTACAAACCAAGTACGCTTTGCACTCATTAATATCACAATAATGCGAACACTAAGTACTGTTGACCAAATCATAAGTTAGCTGAACTCAGGCGACTAAAATATGGGTGCCCAAAGTTTCTTGGATTTCAATACTATTTGCATGCAAGTAAAATAGTAGCCAGAATAGTATCAAGTTGTAACGGCTAAGGCTGACGCATAGTGATCCTACCTGCTACTGCTGTGTGGCTAAATTTGTTAGTCACGCGATAGTTTTCGCAATCATACAGCAATCATCACGTGCTGTCTATACTGGTCCGGTTGACAAGCTAGTTTAGTCAGTATTGTATATTTTCATAGTCGAGTCAAGTCGCTCTTTACGATCTATTTCCCCCTTATTTTTCTGAATATTTCTCCTCCAAAGCTCTCCCCAGACCTATGTCTGGCACATGGGCCTAGTCAGCCCCTGTGTAATGGTGAGAGCTGGGGGAATTTAACCGCAGAGCTCACACGCCACTACATAGGACTGCGCAATGAACGCTAGCCGTCGACTGCGGTTGGAGATCTTTAGTCCTGGCGGCTCTTGAACCCAACGACTTGCCTCGCCAAGTGGGACGCCAACGCCTAGAGAAAATTGGAGGAGACGTATACAAAATAACGCCGACTCAGTTGACAGGGTAATTCCGGGATAGTCCCAGAATTCTACCTAGCTACTACTGAATTAAATTAACACACAAAAATTAAGAAATAAGAGATGTAGACGACTGGGCGATTTATTAAGGGATTGCAGGCAAAGGATATAACAATAATTTGTCACTCGGGCTACCCGAAGTGACACAATACAAGTAACGCGGGCTACCCGCCGATTACAAGTAGAACATAAAACAACAATAAAAACTGAGGGAGTGGGGCACAAGAATAGGGGATAACCAGCAAATAAAGGGGAGGGCAGGACGAACCAGATAAATGGGGGAATGGCTCGCCGAAGAATGGAAAGGAGGGCCAAAAACGGGGACAGCCCCGCTGACAAGAACGAATGGGGAGAGGGGGTGAGTTAGCGGTTAGGCTAAATTAAAAATGAATTAAGATTAAATAGGGGATAAGGTGGGGTAGGTTTAGAGAAATTTAGCAAGAAAAACAAAACGGAACTTTTTATTATCTGTAGAAGCTCAATGGCAGGGACCCCCAAATTTTGTGTACCCGACCGCTCGCAAGAAAAGTCAACTCCCAACTGACCATAGACAGTCTGAGTCAGCATCGAACGGAGACAAACTGGAAAAAACCAGTTTTTGTCAGCGTCTGCTGACGTGCATGATCTATCATTGCAGACAGAACATAAAAATTACAACAATTACACCAGGAGGCTTTTTGGAGACTTTTAGGAAATTTTGGGAGAAAAATGGGAAAGGGACGAAATGTAAATATTAGAGAAGGGGGTGATAGCGCATTCGCTATCACCCTAATTACACCTGTCACTATAAGGTAGAAGTATACGTAGAATTTTAGGAATTTTTAGAGTGAAAATCACGAACTGCTTCATGGAGTGAAGTTGGAGGAGAGGTAGTAGCGTCTTCCGCTACTGCCTATATTACACACGTCAAGAATGAATTCTTGGGTCGTTCAACGACCGGGTTCGGTGCTACGGATGCGCCCCCGGTCAGTTCTTCCTCGACGTTGAACCTACGAATGACGAAGAGTGGCTGCGGATCGAGGACTGTTCGCAAAAGCAGTGCCCAGTGCCAGTCTCTGCACCCATCAATTTCCTGCTCATCGACCACCCTATCTGAGCTTGGACTGCCCGGATCTTGTTTGTCTACAGAGTCGGTATTCCTGACCGCGGTCTCCAGCCTGATAATCTCTGGACGACAACCACCCTAGCAGGTCAACTGCTCAGACTCGAAGTTTCAACGAAGAAGCCACCAGGACATTAGTCAGGAATGTGCTTGGATTGGATTAAAGGGACTCTTCTTAGAGTTCTGAGTCGACTCCCGCGGACCAGACTGACATCAGTATCGATGAGCGCTTGAACTTGGGTTGAACGCTAATGGAAACATGAAAAAACTGTCAATTTTGGTCTGGTTCAGGTTGTTCCAGCACGATAACGCGGTGTCTCCTTTGCGAAACAACTCTTGGATACAGTGCTGGAACTCTTTGATCCAGTCAGAGAAAGCAAAACCATGTATGAGTCACGAAAATTTAGCTTTGAGTCACGCATGGTTCAACTAAAAAATTGATTTTTATTGGTTGTAAAAGTCGCCTAGCGAACCAAATTTTGAGTTATTAGCCCATCTTATGCCAGTTGATAGTCCTTCAAGAGTACTCCATGAGTCACTCTTTAGAATTCAATAAAATTTCAAAGAAAAGCAGAAGTTTTAATAAAAATTTCTAATAAAAAGTACTAAGTCTAATTTGCTTAAAGCATGAAATGGTCCGCTCACCTAACAAGAGCTGTGCTGAGAATAAGATGGTGGTTCTTCCAGGATAACACTAAACTTAATTTGTCAATTCGCCAGGTTTTAATTTCTTGCATCAGTGCCACCGACGAATAAACTTTCCTGGACGTACCCTCTACGCCATTTAAGAATCGCTACTTTTTTGCGCCGCAGGTACGCGGCGCCGCAAAGTCGTCTCAGAGCGAAAATGGCCATTTTTGTGGTCGCTGTATAGGTCAAATGTTAAGAGTTGAAGTTGCTGGTCAAAAATTGCGAAAATTTAGAATAATGAAAAATCGAATTTTCTCGCTTTATTCACTATTCACCTCAGAGAGCTCAAATCTTCCATTCAAAAGTTTTCTGGCACGGCGATTTGATTCTCGCAGTCAGTTTTACCGAACGGCCCATCCATCTTGCTGGGCAGGTTCCACTTTGCCGTCGGGAGGGTCAATAAGGTAACCGCTTCCCTGGAGGTCCATAGCAGGCTTTAGTTAGCATGTCAAAACTTTGCCCATAGGGCTTTTCTGGTGCGCACAGCTCACTCCCCCCATTATTCGTTTTGCCACTCGACGCACCTATTTAGCTGGGCAGGTTCCACTTAGCCGTCGGGAGGGTCCGGTCGGTACCGACTTTCGAAAACACCATATAGAACTGTGCATAGCCTCTCAAAACTTTATCCATAGTGGTTTTTGATGCCCCGAACTCGTTCTCGTTATTAGTTTTGCCACTCGACGCACTTGGGCTAGTTCCACTTTGACGTTTGATGGGTCAGTCTGGAAGGGGGTCAATTGGTCAAAAATAAAAGTTTTCAAAAGTGGTCAAATTTGGTATCAGATGAAAGCCCTGGATGAGCTGAGCAACGTTTGTCATAAAACTGTATACTCAAAGGCTGTAGAGTGTTGTGCTGGAGTAGGGGTGAGGGTCTTAGGCGATTTTGGATCAAAAATAAAGTTTCCAAAATAGGTCAAGTTCGGCATCAAATGAAAGCCCTAGGTGAGCTGAACAACTTTTGCCATAAAACTGTATACTCAAAGTGACTGTAGAGTGCTGTGGTGGGGTAGGGGTGGGTGTCTAGGCGATTTTTGGTCAAAAATAAGATTTTCCAAATATGTCAAATTCGGTGTCAAATGAAAGCCCTTGGCGAGCTGAGCAACTTTTGTCCTGGAACCACCCACTCAAACCGGTTGTGGGGTGTTCATTATTTAGGGGTATGAATTGGGTCTTAAACATATGTATGCGTGTCTCAACTCGATATCTGCAAAAGGTCAACTTTACTGTCAAATATACATGTAAAATGGAAGAACAAGTAATAGAAATGCTTTGCAGACAAGAGTTTAATATGTGTGAGTGTTGGTCTGTCTATGAAAGATTCCGGGATCTTTTCAGGATAACCCACCCCAGGCCCAGATTCCGCAAAACTTGATCAAATGAGCTGAAATTTGGTGTGGGTATGTTTTCGACCACGCTGAGTTCAAATATCGCAAAATTTTTCGATTTCGCGAAATTCAATTTTTTCGATTCGTAAGGGGGGACCAAGGGGACCCGAAAACTTTTTTGTCTTCGATTTTGCTGAAAAGTTGTATTCAGGGGTTTTCGAGGTCGCAGAACACATATCTGAAATCCGTTTTTCGATTCAGCTTTTCGATAGCTCAGTATAAGCTACAGCTTAAGCTTAGAACTTTAGCTTATATTGAGCAAACGAAAAGCTGAATCGAAAAACGGATTTCAGATTCGTGTTCTGCGATCCCGAAAACCCCTGAATACAACTTTTCAGCAAAATCTAAGACAAAAAATTTTTCGGGTCAACTTGGTCCCCCTTATGAATCGAAAAAATCGAATTTCGCGAAATCGAAAAATTTTGCGATATTTGAACTCAGCGTGATCGAAAACATACCCATAGCAAATTTCAGCTCATTCGATCAAGTTTTGCGGAATCTGGGCCTGGGGTGGGTTATCCTGAAAAGATCCAGATTCCGGTTGTGAAAGTAAAGAAACAAGATTGAAAAATGAGTGAGCTGGAGTCTTAGTAGGCTCATATTGGCGACGCAGACAAAACGACAGCTGTTGCGAACATAATGATAGACATTAAAGACCATCTCACCGTGCAAAACCGAGCCATGCAATATGAGCTCTAAATACGTTAAATAAGTTAAGCAGCATTTTTATTAATTGTTAGAGATTCCAATTACAAATTCCGCGTTTCTTTGAGATTTTATGGAATTCTAAAGAGGAACTATGTTACTCTTGACGGACTATTAACTAACACAAGATGAGCTAATAACTCCAAATTTGGTTCGCTAGGCGACTTTTACTAGCCAATAAAAAATCAATTTTTTAGCCGAACCATACGTGACTCAAAGCTAAATATTCGTGACTCATTCATAGTTTTGCGTGCTCTTTCTGGATCAAACCGTTTCAGCACTGGATCAAAGAGTTGGTTCGCTAAGGAGACACGTAAAAATTCTGCCTGTGCATTAGACTTTTACGCCAATTGAATGAATGAAAATTGAATGAATTGAAAATGAAAAAACTATCAATTTTGGTCTGGTTCAAGGTGTTACAGCACGCTAAACGCCTGGTAAATTTGGCTAACATTGTATTGATTTGTATCCTTACTAATTCTACCACAATAACTTAAGCTTATGCTTTATTCAGGCTAGAACCAATTCTACTGTCGACCAGTACATACTTGTGGAGTTTGTGATGTCTGCCACAGGAAAATAATACGACCGTATACTGTTGAAAAAACAACGTGAAACTATCAATTATATCATATATTATATTATATTATGAATATATCAATTATCATATTATTTCTATCCGATACAGTCGATTTTCTATGTCAATCAGAACTTCCAAACTAAATTGAAGGTTGAATGCATCAGTTCACTGGTCCCTTTCCGCGATGAAGTTTTAGCTTTTATAAATAATAATAAATAATAATAATAAATATTTGGCAAATACACAACTGTGCCAAGAAGAAATGTTGTTCGGTATCATGAAAGCCAGCGATTGATATGAATATTGTGCATCTTGGACAACTTCAAAACTTCACTTTTTAGCGGTTTTTGCGACATTTTTCATGTTTCTGGTGGCATTAATGTCTTTGTCAAACTAAGGTAAACCTTGTTGATCGAATACATAGAATTCGTTTTTTCTATACAGAACGCAATAGAGCTGCACTGAAAAATTTTTCAAATGTGTTTGATCTGTGTAGATTTGTTAATTTCAGAAAAGTTTCTGCTCAAAAAAGGACAAATCTGTGTAGAATTGCCTTCTTTAGAAAGGCAAATTGCACAGAGCCTGTCCATAAATTGAGGAAATTATTAAATAGAGTTTCAAAAATTTCTGGATCCCTGACGACAGCCGCAGCCGCCGCAAACATCTCCCCCTCAGTCGGCAACACAGGCTGACCCGGGGGAAGAGCTGGCCGCCTGACGCCCCGACAGGAGGCGTATTTACAACACGACTTGTTCTAAACCTGCAGTTGAAACCAAATTACCTGTACATCTTGATTGAGGGCTGGAGGGGGGGGGTTGGGAGGACATCTGGGGGTGGGGAGTTTGGGGAGATTGGGAACAACGTTGGGGGGTCGCCACCATACCGCACCATATGACCCGGAGACGTAACTGAAGGACCAAAGGCTTGAGTTAACATTTGAGAATATGACGGCGTGGAATTTGGTCCGTTCGCGAAGCAGAAGTTCGGGGTTGGGGTTTCTCCCCCCCCCCGCCTGAGTCCATGGGAGTTGTGGACCCTGCTGACTGACCGGAACTTGCGCCAGACTGAAAATTTATACAATAAGACCAGACATCATAGATTTTTCAAATTTTTTAGAATTTTGGGGGATGGAGCGGTAAGTGCGGACTTCATGACGTCCGTTGTTTCTGAATATTACCTACAGCTTTGCATGATGTATAATTTGAAATAAAACATTGTCGGGGAAATTACAATTATGATATTTAGTGTAGGCATTAGTTAAATAATAGTTGTAGTTTTACAAGGCGCCAGCGTCATGCAGTAATTTTCTTCTGAAATTCTGATTTCCTGCAACTCGTCCAAAAGTGATTTTACCACCTGTTGAGGGTGGCGGGGCAAAACTTTGGTCAACTCGGAGGGTTGGAAGAATTTCAAAAGAAATTTTTAAAATCTTGCAAAAATCACAGTTTTCGGTTAGGCCAAATGTTGTTAGTGATTTTTGCAATGGTTGGCTGTTTTGAGCCATTTTAGGATGTACCGTACGCATTAGCTGACTAGGTTTTGTAGCCGTTGTAGCCGTAGGTTGTACCAGTGCTAATCTCATCTAGCAATCTAAACGGAAAAATTGGCTGATTTGTATACTCTCTCACTAGAGTACGCTATGACAAATCCTACACAAGAGCAACATAACATCTACATATAGGACGAGGACAAGCCAGGCGTTTCCGACTCGGCTCGACTAGTGGGAAAAAGCCTGTACCAACACCAGATGTTAAAACCTTGATAAAATATGATGCTAAGGGTAAAATATGATGCTAAAGGTAAAATATGATGCTAAAGACTCAAAGATTCCATTCTGGTGGTCACCCGATTCAGAACTCTCATGCCTAATAGTTGGTTCCTAAACTATTCTACATACGCACCATAAAAATGAACCATGAATGACGGTTTTGTTTTTGTGGGGTTTGCAAAACGGTATTATTGTTTGGTATATTCAAAAGCTTTGAAAAGTCAACAATGACATTATTAACTTTTAACAAACCAACTTTTCTAACGATTTTGAAATCAGTCATATTACTTTGATTTTCGGCAAGAATACTATTCAAAATTCAAACTCTAAAAAGAGTCTTACTGCTATCCTACGTGCAGTTAAAAACAGTTTTTTCCTATCTGACAGTAAAAAACTACTGAAAAGATGCAAAATGGCCTTTTGCCAAATTCCAAAACCCAAATGATGACGCGTTGTAATAATATAAATCTAAGTCTTGCGGAGTATTTCCAGCGAACACAAGTTAGCAGAAATTTAGCCAACAATCTGCAATATTTAAAAGTAAATAGAGTTTGGATGGCAATTCAAAATAATGCTAAGAAAGTAGAAAATTAAGCTGCAAAGTTTGAATCTGAGCAGCATGTTATACCTAGCAAATTTTAATAATTTTAGTGGCTGTTTTGTTTCAACAAGTTGGAAAGCACCATCCAACTTGATTTATTAACAATTTTTCATTAAGGTCTGCTGTACTCAGCTCGGGACGGAGTCTTAAGTTGCCGGCTCGCCACGGGCCGAGCCAAGAGCCAAAACCTTCATCTCAAATCTACGAACAAACTTACTGTGATGGCCCAGAATCCTTTATGTAATTTTGTGCTCGACTTATTTGGATATCTGTTTATATCACACATGCGCAATGCCTATACTGGGCCTATACATGTATAGGCCAGAATCCGAAACCCCCGCGCAGTGCGCAGCAAAATTTTTGACCCCCGCGCAGCGCGAAGCGCTGCGCAGAAGATCTTCAGCGTTTTTGGAGCTTTCGCGCAGAGCAACGCGTCCCTTGCGCGGGGACAACGCTGTTGGAACCCTCGCGCAGAGCAACGCGTCCCTGCGCGGGGGGCGGCACTGTTGGAACACTCGCGCAGAGCAACGAGTCCCTGCGCGTGGGTCGGCACTGTTGGAACCCTCGCGCAGAGCAACGCGTCCCTGCGCGGGGGTCGGCACTGTTGGAACCCTCGCGCAGAGCAACGCGTCCCTGCGCGGGGGTCGGCACTGTTGGAACCCTCGCGCAGAGCAACGCGTCCATGCGCGGGGGTCGGCACTGTTGGAACCCTCGCGCAGAGCATCGAGTGCCTGCGCGGGGGTCCGCACTGTTGGAACCCTCGCGCAGAGCAACGCGTCCCTGCGCGGGGGTCGGCACTGTTGGAACCCTCGCGCAGAGCAACGCGTTCATTCAATGCTAGGAGTTTGTGGTTGGCTTTTATGCACTTTTAAATATTTTTTCCACTTCTTTCAACAAAATTTCTAAACTCGCTCAAAAACCAAAAAAAGTTCAGTTTCTGATACTCAGAAGCCAACATTAATAGATTGCTTTATAAAAGTGTTGAGCTACAACACTTTCGAGAAAAATTTTGCGTCTTTGGCGTACCGACTTTTGCTTCGATCTGTCAACAAATTTTCAAATCGACGGCTCATGTCCAGATAAAAGCCACATTATGCTCGTTTTGATCCTCTAATTGTTTTTCTGAATCTTTTAGCTTCATGGGAGTTATAGGGGCTCTGGGATTCGTAATTTTACTAAGAGATTTGACCCAGAACTTTTCATGGGGCTTCTTGGGATTCTCAATATTTCGATGAGAGTTGACCCGTAACTACATTATATGTCTAGTTTTAAGATTTTGTTGGGGGTTCTTGGCCCAAGAATCCCAAGTACCCACAACAAAAATCGCCCACAAGCCGAGACTTGGCCATTCTTGGTCTCGGTCTCGGCACCCTGGTTTTGGCGTTGTTCTCGGTCTCGCCCAACCCTGTTATTGGGGGGTTCTTAACTTTTTTGAAGAGATTTAATTCGCAACTGCCTAATTTTAAGTTTTTCCTGGAAGTGTATGGGTTCCGGAATCTCTGGGTTCCGAATGTTCTGGGGTTTCTAATGTCTCTATAAACTTACATATACAACTTACGGTGGTGTTTTGCACAAAAATACCCCGACAGCGTTTCTGCTTTCTAGCTAAAGTAATCTCTTGACAAAGCTGAGAAAAGCAGGCAAAATCCAGGTATGCAAAATTATAATAAACAAATTTAAGGGGGTCCATTTTTGGCCGATTTGTCTACCATCTCCGATTTTGCTCATTTTCACATATTTTGCTGTCCGATCGGTATACTTTAACGAGTTTTTGAAATGAAGGTCGGATCTCTTACGGTTAGCGAGTAATTTCACCTCAAAGTTGATGTCAGCATGTGTTAAACATAGGAAACGGAAAAGGTGGTGATTTTTTCCGTGCGCCAGAGAAATCTCGCCAACGACAAAATGCAGCACTTCAACGTCCGTATTATATTATAAATACGATCTAGAAGGGTGATTTGTAGGAGCAGAATTTTTATTTAGGACTTCAAAATTTTTTAATTTTTTTGAAGTTTGAGAATAGCCAAATTTGACCGTTTTGCAATATTAAAATTGGTGGTCTTCCTAAATTGGTGGACTTTGATGAAATATTCTGAAAGGCGTATTTAAAAATTCTGCTTCCTACTAATCACAGCTTATGACAAGACATTTCGAACGATACCAATTGATCTTGGTTAGCTCTGCCCGATTTCGAGATTTCTCCGGCGCAGAAATCTGAATTTTTAGCAAAATTTTGGAAATTCCCGTTTTTTGGCAAATTACATAGAGCTATGGCAACACAGACCAATAAAATGTTAGTCTATCTATTTGTGCACCATTATTGATGACTTTGGGTCAGGTTTGGGTACACGGTGGTGTAGGTTAGTACACCCAATGGTCGCTGGGGTAAAATATGAGGGTCTGACAACCATAATCTCAAAAATAGCGATTTTTCAAATTTTTTGGAATTTGTTAAATTTGATATCAATCGAAAGCTCTCAAACATTTTTTCTTCTTGCCCGCAAATGCGCCAAACTCAGGTTAAATGATTTTTGAGGTCACGGCTTTCCAGCGTCAGTGCTACTCCCTAAAATTACTAAATAAAGCCATACAGTAAATTTTCCCCATTAAAAGCCACCCAAAATTCTTTGTTTGCATCAGTTATCAGATATACAACCGAACGAAGCCCCATTCTCAAAGACGTTCAAGTGGAAAGTGCCTTTATTTACTGCGGCACCTCGCTTTCACCCATTTTCAAATTGCATGCAATTAATAGATGGTTACTCGCTACGCACAGAACAAAACTACTCAAAATTTAAACTCGATGTGCAGGACATATGTAACAAAATTTTGTGTGAAAATGAGCAGAATCCCTGACCATAAAATTTGTCATGGTGGACCGCCCTCCCCTTAATTGAAAATATTTTGACCCCCGCGCAAAGTTTTCGTTGGTTGTATAGGCCACGGTCGCATCCATTGCCCATGTA
>JASAND010001205.1:0-32112 GCA_030248195.1 Trissonchulus latispiculum
AACGCTGTCTTGCCGGATCTGGACGATTTAGCGATAATGGTGTCAGTAGCCTGTTCAGGAACAGTATTCAGTGGAATCAGTAGCGGACGGAGACAGTCCTAGTCAGATAATCAGTGGAATTCTTGAGATTTGGTCATAGTGTGGAACCTCAGCAAGGTACATTGACCGGCAGTGGCAAAGTTGTTGGATTGAGAGCAGAGACGGCGTAGCGAGCACTTCAAACCTGATCATTGGGTGAACCGGAACTTTTGTCATAATCACCAATTAACAGTCAACGCTAAAAAAGCTAAAATGTGTCTGAACCTTTTGACCGTTACTTTCGTTATCCCGGAAATTGTTTTCCCCCTGTCCCGAAACTAATCACCAGACGTCCCAATTCCCAGCGAAGACAAGAAGATTATTCATTGTATAACTGTGTTAATTTTCCATTAATTAGAGATAAGTAAGGAAGGACTACCTAAACCCCCAACTGTTTCGCGTTCCTCAAATTCTATCCCACATAGCATCCCTGAACTGAGTGTCGGAGCAAAAGCGGTGACCGACTTTCAGGGGCTCACCCAAAGACCGTCCCTAGGTTAATAATTAGTAACTTAGTCTATTGTGATACTAGTTTGACAGTCCTATTGTAAGGGGACGTATAGAGAGTAACAAAGCACAAGCATATAGGATAACACACAGCATATAGGGAGATTGAGTTAGAAGGAGTTAGTAGAGTAGAAGGGTGTAAAAGGCGTTAAGAGTATCGACCTTGTCCCATAAACTTAGTCAAAGTTTGTAATATTATTCCGAATCGGAATAATATTAATAGTAATCTACAGGGAAAATATCTGGCAACTCTGGTACAGTCAACTTGTACTGTATTAATTATAACTGTAGCATTTTCATTAAATCATCTGTTTGTTAGTTACCGAGTCTTATTACAAGCAACCCAGGCGCGTTTGCCTTCACACACGGTGCGTTTACCGTCTAGTCGATCTGCAAGTAAATACAGGCGCGTTTGCCTTCAACTACGGTGCGTTTACCGTACAGCTGCTAATCACCAGAAAGAACCGAAGATCCAGTGAGGAAGAACTCATCCAAAGCCAGTGCTATTCACGGAAGCAAGTGCTGACCCCGCTTGCTGTTCAATTGGAAATCATCGCGGAAGCAAGTGCTGACCCCGCTTGCTGTTCAATTGGAAATCATCAAGAAAGCAAGTGCTGACCCCTCTTGCTGTCCGGTTGGAAATCAACTCAGGAGCCTCAAACGAACTCACCGACGAAGACCCCTACTAAGGTTGGCTGCAGAGAATCTCTGATTTTGGAACACCACCTTTCAGAGATCTGGTGCTTAAGTCTGCTTCATTGCGAACAGACGTGCTGACCTTCCGTGTAAAGAAGAGATTAGAGTTTAGAGCAGACCGAGTTTTGGATCTTGCTCACTTCATTACATATACAAACTTCTGCCAACTTTACTTGAATCACATTAACCTATTAATTGATATGTTTTTACAGCCACTTCAGCCCAGTCGGTAATCCGGTTAAGGGTAGCGTCAGCTTAGAACGTACGCATTTTTGAGGGAAGGAGATGCTGACACTGAATAATTGAATAATAATAGAATAACGTCCATCGTAATTGAGGTTCTGTGGTAGCTCCACCTGACGTTCGGCCGGTCACCTCTTGACAATCTGGGTAAATTGCCCAGGAAGGATGTAAAATGGGTGCCAGAGTTTTTTCAAGCTCTAGACTTGACATGATCCTCCACTTACCTATGGCGCAGTAAGAAACCACTGTGCTACCAGAGGCTCAATTGATATGTTAACTAAATAATTACTAAATAATTACAAATAATAATTACATCTTAGGTTTGGTGACTCACATAATATATACTTTCTAATTGAATATATGATATATGAAATATGAGTCTACAATACATGAATTATGGTCATAATATTTTTAAGGGATGTTTATTGATTTCTTTTCTTGAATCCTTCCTAAAAGTCAGATTTAAGTTATTCCATTGCGCTTTTTTAAAGTTGCTCAAAGAGGGACTGGATTGGTTGAACATTACTTTTACTTCAACTGCTTTTGCTTCCAATTTAATAAGGAGATATCAGAAAAGACTGCATAGATTTTTCTAAAAAATCCCAACTGCTTTTGCAGCTGCTGCAAATTTGAACATTTGACTGATTGCAGGTTTTTGCATTTTTAGACAGAAATTTATTGCATGCACAGCAAACCCGTATCAATTCTTCTGTTACATAGCTGGTTTGAACAAGAATACACAATAATGAAATTTGTTCGAACTAAATGTACAAATAGAGGAATCGCGTGTTTTCAAAAGTTCAGAAGTATATGCCCGCTACTGCTTTGCTCTGTACCTAAATCTATTTAAACTCAGTTTTTTGTCGTTAAAGCTGTGATATTGGAGTGGGGAATTGATCAGGAATAGTGCAAAATTGTTAATTTTTTTTGCCATTTGTTTTTAAGTGTGTCGACATTATGACTCCATATTTCAGGCCTGTTTATGCAATAACATAACACTTAATGCGTGTTTATTTGTGCAACAGAACAGACGGCCCGAAACGAATTTTTTCCAGTTCATAATTATTGCTTAAAAATTACTAACAAACTTGTCTTTCAGGCTAACGTCGATGTCACAGGGAAATTTTCCCCCCGGAAGAATTTCACTAGAGATTTCTTTCCCCCCGGAAGAATTTCCCTTATAGTACATTTTGCGCTTAATGTATTGTATTTATAGTCCTAGTAGTTAAACTTTATAGACATTTTCTTGTTGCGTATCTAATTATTTTAATATTTTATTCGTCGCTATTGTTTCCCAACCTTCAACAATCTACAACTATGAATAATATTAAAATTGATCTGCGTACAAGAAACAAAGTATTTATTAAGCGGCTTAATGCTTAATCAGGCTAATTAAAAGAATTGGATTAAATTTATATTTATTTTAAAACTATTTCAGTATATACATCTTTAATATGGAATTGGAGTGTTAATGAAATGTGATTTTATTAATGTCACTTAGGATTAAATTCAGTTTAATTCATCGGCTCTACTTTAATCCACCAACTTTAGTAGCCGTTTTAAAATTAATTTTAATCTTCCGCATACTAAGTAACTAAAATATACGTTTCAGTCTTAGAGCCTCCATCAAGAGTCAGTTAGGACTGATTAGGTAGCTTCGGATATCGTAGTATGTACCGATGGTTACTTTCAGTCTATTTTTTAATCTTATCCTAATTTTTTATGTGCGCCTTCTCACTCCAGTGTAGTGATCCAGTTAGGAGTAGTGCCACCTTTCTTTTTCTTGAAAGCAACTGTGAACTTTGAGGTGACACTGAGAGTTGGAAGCGGGTACCATTTTGGCGACCCGCCCCGCCCCGCCCCGCTACCGGCAAGCTGGTACCCGCCCCGCCCCGCCCCGCTACCCGTAAGTTGGTACCTGCCCAGCCCCGCCACGCGGCCCGTGGCCCGCGGTCAAGAGTTACCCGCAAGATACCAGCAAAATTTTCCTAATGCTAAAGGATTACTGTGCGGTTGAATTTATTATAAAATGTCAATAATGCGAAATAAACTTTATTTAAAGATTTTAAACTACTTTAACCTATAATGTTATTGAGATGTTTTGCCGAAATATGGAAATATATTAACCCAAACTGCTGAAGTTTGTGGAAAAAAACATCAAAACTTTTTCGAAAGGTTTAAAAATTTAAGCTAACTGATACATGTAATTAGGAATGCACCTGGGCTTGGGGCTAGATGTCAGCCTCGATGATTAAGATTAAGGTGGGGGGGGGTCACTTTTTGCCGATTTTTCGACCATCTCCGAGTTCGCTCATTTTTCCTGCTGCGCCTCAGCGCAGCAGGTCTCTTATGTTTGCTCGGCTCGGGCCCTCACATGCATTTTGCTTGATAAAGATATTCTTCACCGTAAATGCGTGTGCATAATGGTTTAAGATAGGGCTTATATGATTTGCGCGTGAAATTTAGTCTTTCATTCCAAAGAACTTCTTTTTCCGATTCAAGTAGAAATTAAGCATATGTGTTTGCGCATGTATTAATGGCAATTCCAAAATCGGAAAGTCTATTCTCTGCTCTGATTGATGACTCATATTTAAGACTAAGCTTTTTAACAGCTCACCAACGATTTCTCAAGTGCATGAACCTGACAGAAACAATTGCTAACATGTAATGCTGAATTGTTTCAGGTTTTCTGGCGGTATAAAAGTAAATTCCACAAACTTTAAAAACTGTTCAGACAATGTTTTGCACGTATATATTTTCTGTAGTATGCAAGTGAGAGCTCCTTATAAAATAATTAGCTGCGCAGCAGGTTTACAATTACTGAAAATGTCCGTCCAGCGAACACTTTTAATCTTTTGCACAAAATATTGCTTGTTACATATTTTGTAGTCCCCATGGGTCCGCGAAACAAGACAAGAGCGCTTTGCGAAATATTGCTTCTACCGTTCTGCACAGGCCCTCAAAGGTGACCTCGACATGTGTTAAACAAACATTGGAAAATAAAAAAAGTTACTCTAAAAAGGTTGTGGCAGAAAAATTTTTCGCTGTATAAGAGCCAGAGCTCTGAAACCTTTTCAGAACCATTAAGGATATATTGTAGAGTGCAGCTATCTCCTCTGAAGCGATTCTGTTGAGTATTGGATTTTTGGTGAATTTTTAAAGTCAGAATTTTGGAAAATCGGCCATTTTTGGACCATGAAAAACAGGACATACGGTACTATTTTGCTTGTCCTGAACGATTAACAAAAGCTACAGAAACAGCCAATAGATAGCTACACTCTACGCATAAAACCACGTCTTATGAAAGTACTCGCATGTTTAAGCTCAAAAAACTTGCCACAAAAACAGCAAATTTTGCTAAAAATGGGCATTTTTCATAATTTTCACATTCTTTTAATAATTTCTCACTCATTATATGGTAAAAATCAACGTATAATATAACGTATATATAACGTAACGATATAATGGGGAAACAGAGCAAAGGATACAGAGAAAGCAAACAGTTAATTTTGAATTAGACTTTTTATTGTTTAAGTAAAAATGGTTAAAAAATTATTTGGTCAGAAAACTGCAAATGGAAGGAATGTGTAATATTGAAAACTGAGCAAACAGAATTGAAAATTTGCGAACGAAGGGTTAGAACTTGACCTAGATTGTTGTTTTGTTTTGGGTTCTTTCAGCAATTTTTTGTCCGTTTCTTTGTTTTTAATTTACTCCTTTCTACATAAACAGGAATCGGCAAGACCGGCAACATCGGAAATGTTACCCAATGCTGAGTCTTTTCAATCATTCTGTTTTTCTCATCTAATCGTACTGGTTCAGAAAATACATGCTTTGTGCCTTGTGGTAGCTATATTTAACGGCTTTTGAAATATAATGAAAACAATTTAGCTTTCTGCATTATTTGGGTCAGCTCTTAGTAATAAATTTATTTTTAGAGATATACATAACTGATGTATTCAAGTTACCACTTTGCCATTACAGTGCTTTTAATCACAATCCTATTAGCAAATGCCCAACTCCCCCCAATATCCGATGACGGTTTTCAAACCTTTGAACTATTTGATAATCAACAGGCCGATTTCAATCAACCTTTGTTTCAAAATTTTGAAAACAACCAAAATTTAGGAAATTTTGGTAGCAGCGTGAGAGGTCTTTGTCCACCAGTTTTCAACAGCCGTGTTCCCGATTTCACCAAGATCAATTGGAATAATGTCGACAGACGATGTGAAGAAGGTAACGAAAATTGGCATTACATGAGACGACCTTGATAATGAAACTGGTCAAATAAAAAACAAATTCCTTGATTCAAATATTCTTAGTAAAGAAAGTAGGATTAGTTAAAATTTAAAAACTAGTATAAAATAAAACTAAAAATAAATAAAAAATAAAAAAATACGAAGCTACTGAAGTGCAACATGTTTAAGGACTGTTGGAAACTTTTGAGTATTAACTTCGTAGTCAAAACTCAAAATGGTTATTTTTCAGGTTGGTGGCACTTGTATCCTTTCGGAGAACGATATTTCGATGTCAGCATTGGGTCCAGGCCTTGGCATGATACACAGATAGATTTAGATTTCTTCTTTCCCTTCTTTGGTTTTCGATTCAACTATACTTTTGTATGATCGTACTAGTCATGTACCTATATCACTGAGTTGCAATTAATTGTTAGCTGAACAATAATTCAAAAATTAATGCTACGCACTCCGTTTTGATAACTTTAAATGCTTAATCTTTGAACCAGGTTTCATATCAATCGTGGATCACTTAGTCGTATTAAGAACTCATATGAAATTATTAATATTTAGAAATGAACTATGTTTTTCTACAGATTTTCCCGGAAGGTTTCATAGCCTTCAGTTATCCAAGATATATCCAACCACCTTTTACTTTTCCTGAACCTGGCTGGCCGGATAAGGAAGACCCAAGCATTGTGGCTGCATTTCTATCACCTCAAAGTTTCATGTTCATTGGTGATACCCAGATAAGTCATGTGTGGTATCGGATCATTCAGAGGTAAGCCACAAAATCAGGATTTTTTCGCAACCGTACATCAAAGCCCAACTGAGAGTTTTTCTTTGACAACTGTCCGGTTATGCATGCAATTATTCCTTTTTTCAGGTTTTCTTTGGACTGTAGCGGACCAAACTTTCAATTTTGCTTCAGGTACCGAGTAACAAAGTATCGCATGATGCTGACTCTTCAAGAAATCAATTTGGGTTCGAATCTGAGTTCAAGCTCAAAGCTGAGCCGAGGAACGTTCTTAACCAGCTGGGCTTAATTTATTTGAGGTTGCTTCTAGGCCAATTACCATGATTAATAACCGAGATTTGTTTGGAGATATGAGTAATCTTCC
Source organism: Trissonchulus latispiculum (assembly GCA_030248195.1). Lineage (NCBI taxonomy): Eukaryota > Metazoa > Nematoda > Enoplea > Enoplida > Ironidae > Trissonchulus > Trissonchulus latispiculum. Next base: position 6,881 of record JASAND010001205.1, read on the forward strand.
GGTCAGTCCAGTATTCCGTTTGTCAGACGGAAGACCTGTCTATAGATCGTATGGGAACCATTTGTTGAAAATTCAAAATGGTAGGGTCGAAGATCCTGTACTGTTAGATATAATGACAAGGTAGGCAGATATAATCCAGTTTGCAGATAACCATGATGTTTTGGCTTATATGTTCAAAAATGCTAAGTATAAAGAGTAGTATATAATACTGTAAGAAACGAAGGATTTAACAGACCGCGGCTGCGCACCCTTAGCATGTATTATAGAGGATTTACAAGGACTCATTACCTTCAGGACTTCCTTACACTATTCTGGCTCACCCGGATATTTTTCTATTATTTAGACACTAAAGAAACGCAGAAGCAAGGTTTTTATTAAAAATGTCACGTTTCAATTACAATAATAAAATTATTAGTTGTAATTGTAAGATATTTCTAGTTGAGCAATACTTACATTACATGCCTACAATACGAACGATCGTCATGAATGAATGATTTTAATGAATAGTCGTGGTCGTGGAACTAGAATTAGAATTAAATTCAAAATTATTTCACTAAAGTCCTTGCAATTGTAGAGATCTTCATGAAGGTATGGTGGGACCACGAGGATTCATTGCTGACTATGCTCTGATCGTAACTTGGGAGAGAATGGGTTATGGAGGTGCTCCAAAAAGTGTTCGACTGGACCTGTACAACGAAGTGAAGAATTGGGTAACTTATTTTTAACGATCCTGCATAAGTTGTTAATGGTCGAAAAAACTGTTCCGAAAGAACAAACGTAGAATCAAGTATACTGCTGTTGTTGAAGCTGCTGTGAAAGCTTCAACGGAGCTAATTAGCGAATTATTGTAGCGTAAAGAGAAAACCAACAACCTCGTGATTGTTGGGCTTCCCGAGAAGGCTGAAAGCGAGAACACGCAAATGGCTGCAGATCGCTCTCTAATTGAGGGATACTGCGACACCATTGGTATCCCCACATCAGCCGTGTCTTCGGTTTTCCGGGACGGTCGGAAATACCCTGATCGGGGACGTATTCTTAAGGTCTGTTTCGGGGATCGTTTGGTGGGTGAGCGTCGCCTTTTCCTCAGCAAAGCCACTGCTCTTATGCAGGCCGACAAAAGTTTATGTTCAGCGAAATTCAAACCATTTGTCCGCCCAGACCAAACGGCTAAGGAGCGAGAGCGGGATTATAGACTGCGGCAGGAAATCAAAAGAAGAGAAGAGCAGGAAGGGGAGAAAGATCTGAAGGTGCGCAACGGAAAAATTGTGAAGGTTTTGAAGAAAAAGAATGAGAATTCTGAAGATGATGCAAATGTTGTAGATGGTACTAATGGGGGTGAAAAGCAAAATATGGGGGGAAACTAAAAGCTTGCCAACAAAAGAAGAGTGAAAACTTTTGGATAAATTTCCAATATTTCAATGCTCGTGGTTTACGCAACAAACTGATTGAATTGAATTATTTAGCAAATACTATGCCAGATACTGTGTTTTTGATTACAGAAACATTTTTTGATAGCGGATATAGTGACTGTTTTTTGAACTTTTTGAAGCATCACGTTATTTACCGTTGTGACGATGTACATCGAGTTGGGTTTGGAGGGGGTGTGATGATCTTAGTGCCTAAAACTCTGGAAGGAATTTTGTACAAGTCAGTAGCAAACCAGTTTTACGAATTGTTATCTGTGAACTTAGTCAAAAACTGCAAGGTTGTTGTCCAGTTTTGGCTGATATATAGAACACCGTCAGCTAAAGTTAAGGAGTCTGTACAAGCTTTAAGTACCGAGCTTGACACACTTGCGCACAGCAATCAACCTTATCCCTTCGCTATTTTAGGCGATTTCAATTTACCGGATATTAATTGGTCAGAAGGCCAATTACCTTCCTGTAATATAAGTTGTGAATTCTACACTAAAATGCTTGAGTTAGGTAGGATTTACTCAGGTTGTGAAGGAAAAACTCATATTCGTGGTAACCAACTTGATCTCGTATTTTGTAATGATGCTTTTTTTGTCCAATATATCTGTAGAGGAACCTTTTTCAACTTCTGATCGTTTTAAAATTCAAGGAAAACTTGTTCATTTTCGGCTAAAATTAGATAAGGAAAAGAAAACCTTTTTCAATTTCAGAAAAGCAAATCGTATTGCCATTTGTAATGCTTTGCAAATTATCGACTGGTCAAATCTGTTGGCAGCCGCACCTGATATTAATAGTAAATGGATTGCTTTTAAAACTAAAATTTTGGAAATCATTGCGCTCTATGTGCCCTTATGTGGTTTAACAAACAATAAATGTAACTGGTCAATAGCAACAATAAAATCACATAAGCGACAAAAGAGTCTGCATAAATTATATCGTAAAAACCGACTTTGAAGAATAAAAAAAGGTGGGTTGCTGCAGCAAAGTATTCTCGTAGTATGAAGCGAAAAGGTGTCTACAGCGTAGAGAGAAAAATTTTAGAGTCTGGAGATGAGAAAAAGTTTTGGTCATATGTAAAGGCTAATATGACGCCAAAGTCTGAAATCCCAGTGATAAAAAATGATGAAAATATGTTGATCACTGATGATCTCACTAAATCAAATGCATTAAATGATTATTTTACATCTGTATATTCTGTAGATGATGACACAGACTTTAACTTTGAGCAGAGGACTGATTCTAAGTTAAATCATTGTGACTTCAGCTATGCAAAAGTTTTAGAGCATTTAAAGAAAATGAAGCCTAAACTTAGTACTGGTCCAGATGGTATTCCACAGTGGTTTTTAGTAACATTTGCGGAAACCTTAGCTTATCCACTTTCAAAAATATTTCAGTATTCCTTTGAAAACTCAGTCTTGCCTGATGAGTGGAAAATTGTTAAATTGGCACCGGTATCTAAAAAAGGAGATAAACATGCTCTGAAAAATTATCGACCTATAAGTCTTCTGTGTTCGAGTGCAAAACTGATGGAATCTATTTTGGATGAAGTACTTATACGCTTTATAGAAGTTAATAAATTAATATCGTGCAATCAACATGGATTTAGAGCCAAAAAATCCACTGTGAGCCAATTGTTACAAACTCTCGATCATTGGACAAAATCTCTTGATTCTAAGAAACTTGTAGATATTTTATATCCCGACATAGCAAAGGCTTTTGATTCAGTGTCCCATAAATTGCTCTTAGCAAAGCTGAAAGGATACGGAATAAGCGGAAAGTTATACCAGTGGATAAAAAGTTATTTACAAAATCGTTACCAATTTGTGCAAATAAAGGGAGTAAAATCGAAAATGACAAATATAACTTCAGGAGTGCCTCAAGTAAGCATTCTTGGGCCTCACCTTTTTCTTATATTTATGAATGACATTGAAGATTGTCTGAAATTTATGACTGCAAAAATATTCTTTATGATTTTATGAAATAAAATAAAATAAAATAATAAAGATTATTTTATGAAATAAAAAAATATTTATGATACGAAATTTTATTTGGCTTATAATTCTGCTATAAGTCATCAGCATATACAATCTGACATTAATAGCATTACAAATTGGAGTTCGGCTAACAAACTTAAAGTTGCTTTTGAAAAATGCAATATGTTTTTCTTGGGACATGGAAATCAAAAATTTGGGCATTGGTTTGGCCCAATAAATTGCGCAAATGAAATTAAAGATTTAGGGTTATTGATGACACCTGATTTAAAATTCAGTAAGCATATAGAGCACCTAGTGAAATCTGGTTTCAAAATGGTTAACCTAATTTATAAAAACTTCCAGTATAAGTCTGTTTCGTTTCTCCTTAAGTTATATAATACGTTTGTTAGATCAAAATTGGAATATGCTAGTGAAGTTTGGAACCCGTACTTGCAAAAGGATATTACTATGCTTGAAAGGGTGCAAAGATTGTTCACCCGACGCTTACCAGGGTTTAGTAATTTAAGTTACGAGCAACGATTGCTGTATTTAAATTTACCAACCCTGCAAACTAGGCGCACACATAAAGATTTAGTTTTGGTTTATAAAATAGTAAATAATTTGATTGACTTAAATTTTGACGATTTTTTTAGTTTCAGTAACTTATTAATAACCAGAGGACACCCACTCAAATTGTGTTCAACCCAATCTCGTTTAGACGTTCGCAAAAATTTTTTTAGTGTTAGAAGTGTCAAATTTTGGAATTCCCTGCCTCTAGAAATTGTTCAAAGTCCGTCTTTGGCTAGTTTCAAACGAAATGTTTCACATTTTTCTTTTACTGTGGAAGCTGGTGGTCGATTATCTGCAGTCTGTAGTAGGCCCAACTCGACCATCGTCGGTCAATAACGTGATGCGATGAAACATGAATTTGTACTTATTGATGTAGTTTGATGTTATTGATACTAAATATTGGTGAGTTGTTTTGCTTGTTACATTCGTGAATTTTGTTGGCTGGCAATAAATTAGAATAGAATACTAATAACACTGACACTGATATCGTAATATATATTTCCTTTAAAATTTGTCTAGTAGACGATCGGAAATTCTGCTTTTATGCGCTTTCTCATTTTTACTGCAGCAAAATACCTATCAGCTGGTTGTGCTGACCGAAGAAATAAGATCCTATGTGATCTTCAATTATGCAAATGTAAACTGGACATCTTCTACTTCTTCCGGCGCATTATTTGGAAGAGGGGGAAAACAATCGGCAATTGTAAGTCACTTTGAATTTGTACCCTGAAGTCACCATGTCATCAGCTTTCCCTATTGAGTCAATTTGCCGCCAGTTTGTCAATTACTTAACTCTTGTAGTAAATCCACATAATGTTTGCATCAAAACGTATGTATGAGTTTGGCAAAGTGTCTAAGCACGCTAACGTATTATATAGTATACAATTTTGACAGGTAGGCTTCAATGGTGGCAATGGTACTGGCTTCTATGAAATGCCATACAGTTCAGAAGGAAACACCTATAAGCTAGTGCAGTATGGGTCGACAGAAGTAGCAGGGAGATGGCTTGCGCGCGTAGACGAGGCCATTATTTATGGCGGCTGCACTAATAAAAGCACTGGTATGTTTTTATGTTGCTGATTTCTATATTTTCCCCCGGAATGAACCGGATATTGAAAAACAGCTACAGTCAGCAATATATACAGTAATGAAATGTTGACCAAACGTTTAAGTAAACGTAAAACGTAAAAATAAAGTAAATGATTTGAAGAGAGTGAAACAACATTTGATTTAGTCCATAGAATGAAAACTGTAATGAAGACAGAAAAAAGAATGGTGAAATACACCATCTTGAAATAGGAGTTTTTGACTGACAGCTTATACAGTTGAATTTTGTATGTTCCAAAATAAAGTTGTATAGCTTTAAAGTTGGCAGAAACGGAGAGATATGTATACTAGATACATATTTCGTAAAGAGTGTGTCTTCGATATTCCTAGTATGAACAGTGATTTTATCTGCAACTCTGATTTCATCTTCATCTCAATTGCAACATTTCAAAATCCTTAAATCAAATGAGAGCTCTGAACTCAGCTTCCATAAAGGTTGAGTCCAGTTCAGAAGATAAAAATTGAGAAGTTACCGATTTTCTGAATAAATTTCTTAAATTTCTTTTTTTAGACAAACTGATATAGCAAGAATCAAGACTTAAAGGAATTAATTTTTGAAGCCAAAAATTCACACTGAAGAAACATAGTTAACCGTTAATGACTATTATCTACTACATAGTTGTTTCATGGAATATCAGTTTTGGTGTCTTTTAGGGACTTTGGCGCGTCACACTCCATATATGATGATGTTGGGAGGGTTTGCCATTAATGTTTCTGGACCTTGCCTTAGGCCAAGCTATGTTTTAAAAATGCAAATTGACGATATTACGGTTGATTGCATTCGGGTACTAGTCTATATTTTATAACCATGCATACCTTAACTAGCTGTTCATTTCATGGCAGTTTGAAATAAATACTAGATGATTTCTCTCCATCAACCTCCACTTCCAGATAGATGTTTGACAGACTTGCTGACTTTAGGACATAGTTACCTCATGCATGATTGCGCTACGGTAATATTCTATTTTAACAATTTTTTGAAAGTTAAGATGACCTGAAACAATTTGCTTAAAATAGCAGTTTTGGTTTAAATTGCTTAACTCGCGCATTTCTGCGCTTGGCGAGATTTTCTGGTTAGGTAGGGGTTGAGTTTGCATCGTCATCACCCACCCACGTTATCTCCTACCGTGCTACTGAGACCTTACTGTGCGATACGCTAATAAAATTAAATTTTGTATGTTGGATTATATTTGCTTTTATGTCGAATACTAAAGTAATGTTAAAAGCGCTTTCACTCATTTAGATTAGCATGGTCAAAGCCAGATGTATCGTACCTGTGATGTCACTGACAAGATATGGACCAACAGAAATTAAACTTTCTGTCGATGGTGGGGTTCAATACAATTTTTGGAACAGCTTCTATGTTAGTAAGTGAAGCAATATATATTAAAGAAATAGGTTTAGTCATTTGCAATATACAAAACTATACAATAAACATCTTTCTGATTAAATAATTTGTTAGTATCCTAACCTAAAGGTGTTCTAACAAAGCCATAAACGAAGAAACGAACACCGGGAAACTGCTAAAATCGAATAACATAGCGTTAATTTTTTGTTCCATGCTATCACGAATTCGTAATTAAAACAGGATGCTAAAAATAAACCGTTGTTGTAATGAGTTTAATGTTGAGTTTTCGTTTTTCTGTCCCTCCACATCTCCATTCTCAGCTTTTCCGTCAATCCATATTCTGCCGGATTATGAACTAAAGGAAGCTAGAAAAGATCACTTTCCCTGCTGTTCGCCTGAGCATTATCGGTCTCAGGTTTCGATAAGGACTGGAATGAAAGCGTGTTTTGCAGTAAGTTGTCGGTAATTTGTTAGGTTTGTTCGAATACTTTCTGTCTCTTTAAATATTTTATCTTTTACCATTACTTAGTGCCGCCAAACATGGGTCGAGAGGATGTCAAATTAGTTGATGATCCGTTAGTTGGCATAAACAATTGGAACAATTGGCAAGCAGAAAACTTGACAGTTAAATGGAGCGCAGCAAACATTTCTGTTAACCCTACTAACAATGTTGATATCATTCTTTATGGTTACCATGAAACAATGAAGAAACAGTTTTTTGAAGAGGTTAGCTTGCTTAAATGTTAAATAATTCTTTGCAAAATTTTCTGTTACTCGGTGTCAAGTATAAACCTGGCTCACAATAAGTTGTTTACTTGTGAACTCAGGGCAATATGCTGAGGGTAGGGTTGTGCCGTTAAGAAATTTCTCGGGCCGGGCACGGGCTCGGGCCAACCAACCTCCTCGGGCCGGGCTTCGGGCCGGGCTGGCCCGGCCCGAGCCCGGCCCGAAGCCCGAGGCCCGCTTCACGGCCCGAGCCCGAAGCCCGATTCACGGCCCGAGCGGCCCGAGGAGCCCGAGCGGCCCGAAGAGCCCGAACGGTCCAAGTGCGGCCCGAGCGGCCCGAGGGTAGCCCGAGCAGCCCAAGTGGCCCAAATATAGCCCGACTGCTGCGGAGAGGCCCAAAAAATGGCTCAAACCCCATCAAGTTTGCCGAGTAGTTTTATTAGTATTACGCATCGGTAAACCCAAAATGAACTTTCATGGTTCGATTAGCTGTAACTTTAAGTGCAACATCAGCTATTGTTAGAAGCTTTTTTCCCTTAGTGCCACACCCCAGTTGCTTTCGCGATGAGGGGTAGTGTCATACCACATTTTATACTGGGTCCACGGTATGGCACTGAATAATTGCTCATCGCAATTACCCGAGGCGAAGGCAAGGCTACTGCCGGAGCAGAAGTGGCCACGCTGCTTTCACCGCATCGTGGACACCCGTTAGCTCCATTCAAAGGGGGTCATTTAATAATTTTCAAATAATGCTTTGAGCACTAATTTGTAACCACACACTAAAGCTATAAAGCTTATGTATTTTATAGATTGTAAAGTTTTTGGGGGGTGGATCATCCAAAAGGGATACACACAGCTTATACTTAGCAGATTTAAACACACAATTGACCACTGACTAAAAAGTGGGAAGTTGGCGAAGCTTTTCTTGTTAGCTTCCTTGTACCAAATCAGGGTTTGTCTGCCGCCGTAGCAGAGTAACTAAAAGAGTTCCTGCTGAATCCTACAAATGTTTGTTTTGTTGTTTGTTTGAAGACAACTTGCCGCCAACTAATCCATAATTTTTTGCAGATAGAGAAAACCTGTATAAAGTTTGGCATTTCGCAACCTGCTTGCTAATAGTATTTGGATAGTAGAATTATGTTTTAAGCTTGTCTATATATATTTTGCCTCAAATGTATCGCTTCTGATATGTATGTATGTATGTATGTGTGTATAAGCACCGAAGAAGACAACAGTGTGTGAACAAAGGAAGCCATAAGTCACAACAAAAAATCAATATTTTTCAGCAATGACAAACTACTCAAATAGCCCGGAAAGCCCGAGAGGCCCGAGCGGCCCGAGTGGCCCGAGTGGCCCGAGCGGCCCGACTGGCCCGAGCGGCCCGAGTGGCCCGAACGGCCCGAGTCGGGCCGGGCTCAACTGAGAACTCGGGCCGGGCTCGGGCCGGGCCGTCTCGTTAAAAACTCGGGCCGGGCCGGTTTCGGGCCGGCCCAAGCCCGAGCCCGAAGCCCGCTTCACGGCCCTGGCACAACCCTAGCTGAGGGCCACAAAATCTAGATGGTTATAACACAATCTCCAACAACATTTCCACTGAACATTATGACTAATAGGTTTATGGCAACTGAGCAACTAGTTTACCTTAATGACCAGCCAAATTTTGTAACTAGGTTTAATGTGCCAAAATTCTCTCACATTGTTATCAAACTACTTGTTATCTGCTTCTGTTAGCCTGTTGTTTTTGTTTCAGATTGGCCAAATTGTAATAGGATATCAAAATGCAGGTGTTTACAGTTTTAATCCTCGACAGCTTACTAGCAACAAAATTAAAGTTGAGGATGGTTGGAAAAAATTTCACTTTGGATTGGTTCAAGTACGACTTTCAGAAAACTGGCAAGCAGATTTTGGAGACGGGTGAGTTGTTTGTTGCTGGCAACGATTTATGTATTTAATTGTTCACAACAATTTGAAGACTACTATCGGAAGGCTTTACTGGATGGCTGGCTAACGCTAAACTTATAGCATTATTACACTTACACTACACGAGACTCACGTTGAAACTAGCGTGATTCTGCATTGCAAGTTTAACATTGGGTCTCGAATGTGGCCCACTGGCGAGTCTGGGCTAACCTGTGTAATCAGTAATACAAGTTTAATTAAAGTTATTTGAAATAAAATGACAAAACCAACATAAGTGTTCCTTTGTCTATACTTCCTAGTTATAGGATAACGGGCAAAGGGAAATTGAAAGAAGGAGTGCAGAATCTCCTGAATGGAGAAACAAGCGTAGATTCTAGGTTGGAAAAGGCTGATCCTTAAACAATTTTGGTCTAACATTACGCATTTCTAGGGATCACATGGAAGAGATGAAGGATTAAAATCCCTCAAGTAAATAAATGAACAATAACACATAAAATAGAATATAATGCAACGCAAATGGAAATTTGTCTTTGTGAGTTTGATATGTTTCTATACGACATGCTCTTGCTACTTGCAGATTATATTGGTCGCGACTTGTTCCCTTTGGTTGGTTCTGGAGGAGTGAATATGAATCAAACTATGGTGATGATTGGGCTTTGGATATGTGCATCGAATGGTTTGATAACGAAGGCAAATTGTATCAGTTTTGGCAATACGTTGAAGAAGTGGGTAACAACTATAGTGTTCAAGCAGGCTTGGTTGATTTCACATGGTGTAATCTTCCATACAAAATTTGGTAGCAGGAAATGCGCTAGCTAAAGAGTTCTTGCCTACTGCCAAGTTATCTATATAATTTATACGAAATTGCTAATTGATAATAACTTTGTAAAAGTTAGAATTTAATGGTATATGTAATGAAGTGAGCAAGATCCAAGACACGATCAGCTCTAAACCTCTAAACTTTCAATTACACGGAAGGTCAGCACGTCTGCTCACAATGAAACAGACTTAGGCACCAGATCTCTGAAAGGTGGTGTTCCAGAATCAGAGATTCTCTGCAGGCAACCTTAGTAGGGGTCTTCGTCGGTGAGTTCGTTTGAGGCTCCTGATTTCCAAGTGAACAGCAAGCGGGGGTCAGCACTTGCTTATCGTCGACAGCACTGGATTTGGTATGACTTCTGCACTGGATCTTTGAGCTAGAGATTGCCAGGAAACTTACTGGTTTTGATTCCGTCCTGGATTCCTGTGATTAGTGGCTGAACGGTAAACGCACCGTAGTTGAAGGCAAACGCGCCTTTATCTGCTTATATTAAGGCTCGACGGTAAACGCACCGTATTTGAAGGCAAACGCGCCTTTATTGCTTATAATAAGACTTAGTAGCTAGCACACAGTTAATTTAATGAAACCAATACAGTTACAATTATTACAATTTATGCGTTCAATTGAACAACTACTACAATACCAACGGTTCTGATACACTATAGTGTGATACAGTACAGACCTACTGTACCAGAGTTGCCAGATAATTCCCTTTAGGTTATTATTAATATTATTCCAATTTGGAATAATATTACAGACTTTGGTTAGGTTATAGGGACAAGGTCGATACTCTTAACGCCTTTTACACCCGTCTGGTCTACTAACTCTTTCTACTGGCTACTTAACTCAGGTCCCTATATGCTATGTGTTACCCTATATGCTCGTGCTTTGTTACTCTTTATACGTCCCCTTACAATAGGACTGTCAAACTAGTATCACAATAAACTAAGTTACTAATTATTAACCTAGGGTCAGTCTTTGGGTGAGCCCCCGAAAGTCGGTCACCGCTTTCGCTCCGACACTCAGTTCAGGGATGCTATGTGGGACAGAAATTTGAGGAAGTCGAAACAGTTGGGAGTTGAGAAATCCTTCCTTACTTATTCCTAATTAATAGACAATTAACACAAAGTACAAAGTTCAAGGATCGGTGCTTCTTCGGATTCTTCTGCTCTCAAGATACTATGAACTCCTGGCTGCTGCCTAAGCTCAAGCCAGAGACAGTGGGGACTGGGCCCCGGAGGTGAAAAGGTTGCACTGGATGAAGTTGCACATTTTCCGAATCGAATTAGTGAGTGATTTTTGAATGTCAAAGTGTACTTTACAGTTTGCCCAATTGATGTCAAGCGCCGGCGGGATTCGTCTCTGATCTCGACCTTAGTTATGCTCTAAGTCCACAAGGTACCTACAGTGATTAGGCTCCACAAATGTCTGTCTGATAGGTCCAAAATCAACTCTGGGATCGCTTCCGGATCCAATAATCAACCAACTACTGATTCTGATAATTCAAAGACTTCCACTGACTGATCCAAGTCCGACTAGTTCACTGACTTCGATTCCGAACTGGAGACGATCCGCGCACCTGAATCAAATGGGTTAAAACCCATTAGTACAAGTTTACGGCGCGGGAATCGAACCCAGCAACCATTACTCGTTCGTTTGCTTTCCTGGCCCAAAATATGCATTTTGGGCCCCATTTGAACTTGCAAAATGATGAAATGACACAAAACCACAGATTATTGCCCTTTTGACAATGTTAACCATTTTTAGTAATTTCTTGTCACCAAAGGGGCCTTCTTGGCCATTTTTTAGGTTGTAATTTGCTGCATTTGATTAAGCTTTACGTAATTCTTTGCATGGACAAAATGATTCGTGATGCTTTCATTTTTGGACCAAAATTAGGTCATAATGAGCTTGTAATTAGACGAAATAATCCCAAAAAACGTGTGAAGATTCGCTATTCGCGCCCTATTTGAGCATCTCGCTTGTTTCTTCCCTTTTTTGCACAAACCGGGCCGTCTGGCCCGTTTTAGATTAATACAAAGGGATTCTGACAGAAGTTCGCAGGTTCTCTTGAACAGACAAAATGACGGGACAACACTTGTATTTTCTGGCCTGAGTCTGGCCCAATTTCGCTGATTTGTCACGGGAAACATGCTTGTTTCCCGTGGCCCGCTGCCAATCTCAAACATGAAAGAACTTGGCGTTTTTAGATGGCTTTCTAATGTTGGAAGATGGTCAAATACTCGCTATTTATTACAGTTAACCTAACTACTACCTATCTACTTACATACATTAAATTACTGAAACCTACGTAATGCTAATTAAGAATTAATGCTGCTGGCTGTTTGACTTAGGATTCTACGATTAAACAGTTTTCCTACTTACATTAATTACTTGATCACAAGATAAAACTAATATGCTGCTTTGTGGGTGAGTTTTTGCATATAATTAATTTTAACTAGTTTTTGCCAAAAATGCAAAAACTCACTCACTCACTGTCTCAGCAGCCATTCTACGCAGTCCCTACTTACCGACCTACCGACTTACCGAACTACTTCTGCATCTAAATTCCTACCTATCTAAAGCGCATAGGGGACGTCCCGAACCGCTATTCGATCCGGTCCTGGCAACCCCGGCAGCCAGGCGAGTGGAAGTCGCGCGTACTACCACCCTTTCACTCGGGCATGTTCTAAATTTGTTCAAAACCAATATATAAATTTGAGGATTTGTGATGAACGCAAACCCGCGTGAAAGTGGTATCATTTTGTAGGGCTTGAAAAACTGAACATTTTTGGTGCTTACAGCACCAAACGATATTAAACAGTTAATGAGAAATCATTAATTAATGTTTTATTGAACAGTGCGCAATTTGAACAATTGCGCACGCTTAACACTTACTTAATTAGTTGGTACAAAAGTTACATCATTTTGTAGAGTTTGACGAGCTGAACATTTTGCTTGTTAAATCAGATTAAACCGTTCGGGTATTAGTGAGAAAATCATGATTAAAGTTTACCTTCACATATGCGTAGTTTGCACATACAGTGTATTAGCTCAATTGCACACGTGCTGGGTTGCCAAATTGCTTTCATATATAGGCTGGCTTGAACTCGTTCTAATCATAGCCCGTGTAGCTCACTGGACGAGTACCGGATTCCTAATCCGGAGGTCCTGAGTTCGAATCTCAGCACGGGTCTATTTCTTTTCGCTTAGCTTGGATCACCCTTTTGTGTTTCAAACTGAACATTATAACCGACAGGACTTAAACAATTAAAGGCCGTTTCACACGATCAAAGTTTGATCAAAGTTTTCTTTGTCAAACTTTGACGAACCAGGACTTTGATGGAAATTTGATGGTGTGAAACCCCGTCAAAGTGGGCATCAAACTTTGATGAAACCATCAAAGTTCGCTTGTTTGAAGAGCGACTCCATCAAAGAAATTTGATCAAATAGCCAATCAGAATGCAGGAATAACCCAGAAGAATTTCAGTGTAATGTTTGCTTTACTGTGTTTTTATTGTAGTAAAAGTGGACTGCTTCTTGTCCATCACCCAAAATTCCACAAACAAGACGTCGACGAGCTGCAAAATTCGCTTCACAAAGTTTATTAAGAGGGGTCCATCATGAAAAATTTTATAAAGAAAGTCAACAACCGAAACAGATCCGGCTTGAATTTTACAATCTCGTTACAAATACAAATCAGGCAGCATGTATGTGAAAATGAACCGAATTAGGTGTACTACTTTTCCAGACATGGTTGCTCGTTAGCTTAGAAAATTATTCGAACAGTCTGAACAGAATAATCAATTCGAAATTAGATTTAAAATTGTGTCAGAAAAACACAATTTTATTTGGAAGAGCTAATGAATTCATGTTTTTAAACAATGCAGTAACAGTGCAAGCAAAACAATGTAATTTTGAAGTAACCGTCCGTCAAAGTTTGGCGCCAAATGTTTGAACGTGTGAAAGCAAGACTTTGACGCCTAAACTTTGACTCAAAGTTTTTTGACAAAGAAAACTTTGACCAAACTTTGATCGTGTGAAACGGCCTTAAAGCTACAAACCCTGAACTAATAACTATTTTAAACAAGATAATGGATACCCTTATTCCTAACTAAAACTACACAGAATAACATTTTTCTAGCTAACAATTTAACAACACGACACAACTAAAAATACTTTCCTGAAGTACAACTAAATAACCTGCTAGTCCGCTAATCGGACATTTGCTATGAGGTACTTAATCGTGGTGAATTTCTCGTTATTTCATGTATTAGTTACAATTCCAGTTCGGTTAGTTCTGGATTCCATAAATGCGGCTCATCCGTCCCCTAATCGCAGGGCAACCTACACGGATGACCGGAAATCCAACAAATCTACAGGCCTAATACGGGGTCCCCGTGACCCTAGACTGCAGAATCTGCCTTAAACCGCCGAACATAACAATATTCCTACAAAACTTCACACTACATTTACTCCAAAACTGACAATTTCGCGTCAAACATACGTCTAGGTTATGAACAAAAATAAATCCCTAATTATTTACAATCAGGGGCCAAATTGCTACTCAATTTGGCCCAGTTCCTGCCTAATATCTGAGTATTTACGCGTTCATTCTGGCAGTCCCAAGACCCTTATCTTACGAAGGGGGTTTACGTGGTATGCCCTCATTCACACTCACAATCACACAATTTTGATTCAGAATTCACACCCTAGAAATGGGGCTAACCTTGGAACCTCACACTCCATGAGGGGTTTACCCAAGGAGCCGATTACGTAAATTTAGGAGTCCCATTCACACAATTAACATCACAGTCATACCAACGACTAAATAGCATAATACAAATCCTGGTATTTTCCTATCTGAACCTATCTACTCTTTGTATGCGCCTTTTGTCATAGTGTGGGATTAACGGTCTTCGTACTAGACTTGAACTTTTGTAAACTTTCGCAGTTTTGATAAAAATTGGGAAATTTGGAATTTTAATAATTGTGGAAAGCTGAACGAGTAATAATTGCTCGGCAATTATTACACAAAAACAAAATTACACACAAACACCTTTCCGCTAAGGACAGCTTTCATATAATTAACTTAACTGGGGAAGTCGGCCATTCCCCTCAAAATAACTGAATAATTAATAATTAAAACCGTTCCAGCGTTTTAATTCCTATTAGTTTTAGGTAGCCGACCTACACACGATTACACTTCACAGTTACAGACAACATGGTTTAGCTTCAATAGCGCCTACGTTTGCAATTACGGCCGGCAATTCCTAATTGCCGGCTGTGGGGAGAGTTGTTCCTAATATAGCTCAGATTTAACATGAGGTCGTAACCAAGGGACCTCCTAACTCAACTCAGGGGTGGGTCCCCACTCAAAAACCCGTTATTACTAAAAGAAACCCCAAAACAAAAAAGGAAAAAGTGACTGGCCACGAGGGCTCGCTGATTAAAAGGTGGAAAATACTGCCCACGAGGGCTCGCTGATTAAAAGATAAAAATAACTGGCCACGAGGGCTCGCTGGTTGAAAAGTGGAAAATACTGGCCACGAGGGCTCACTGGTTTTCGATTAGGAATTAGCCAAAAAGGGCTACAATTTTGATTAAAAGTTAAGGCCCGAAGGCCGAAAAAACCATAGCAAAAATAGGCCAAAAAGGGCCTTCTGAAACCTAGAAAAATTGTGTTCCTTGTGCAAATGGCCGAGCATAATGCGCTCAAATGGCCCTCAAGCGTGTTGTAGTTTGCTCCGTGTTGGCTCAGATCATCCTCTCTGACCTGTGTGGGCCAGAGGAGGTCCTAACTCGAGTTCCTACGGGAGGGAGAAGTGCGTTGGGGATTCTCCGGCCAAAACGCTGGCACACCAGGAGACGCACTTTTAAAGGGGGGATACACGGCCGCTCTCGGCCGGAGCTGAAGCAAACACTGACTGGAGTTTGAATTTTCAGTGAGCTGACAGGGTCTGACAGCTCACTGACCCTACGACTGTTGCCGGCGTTCTCTTTGAAGAAGGTAGGATTTCCAGAATTTTCTGGAAATCCTCTTTGTAAGTGCAGACCCGACGTGGGCTGTTTGCACGCCTGGCCCACCAGGATGGAGATTTATGGGAGGTCTGGAGTTATGACCCTCCAACTGACCCCTTATTTGATGGATTTCCCAAGCTGAATTTCCAGAAACTTTCCAGACTTTTTGGTTAACATGTAGAGATAACCAAAGGGGAAATTTGCTACTAAAAAAATTAGTTTCCTTGAACCAAAAAATGAAATAGTACGGAATGAAGGCCTCTCTGGGCCCATTATGGAAAAATAAAGATTAACTGCCACTTTGGCCGCAATATTTTGTAAATTTTGCTTTTATTATTTTTAGGCGCTCCCTTGTTTCCAGGCCCCTTTCTCTTCCTTTTGGGTGCGACTTTTCGGCCGAGAACAAGGGAGGCCGCTTTGTTAATCCCAGCGACAATTGCTCTCCCTCACTAGAGCTGGGAGTCCCTACCTGAAGAAACAGGAGGGCAATTGTTACGTAAAACTTGTGCATACAAAGAGTTACCAAATTTTCTAGCTAGTTACAACTAAATATTAATAATCTACGTACGAAACTACCTAAGGTCACTTAGTTTCCTTTTATTTTATTAATTTGGGAGAGGGTTATGCCCCCTCCGAACCTATTTTCACACCTAAGGTGTGTACTAAGTCTACTTCTGCGAGGCAAGTCTTTGCTGGGTGAGGGCCAACAGAAGCCCACGAATGAATGAAAGTATGAATGGACGTAACAACAAGTGTTTGTTACACCTTGTTACAAAGGTTACCTAAGGCCAATATTAGGTAATTAAAATGTAAGTTCACAAAACTCTTTTGGCCTGTATCTTTCGCATTATTGGGAGTTAAAAGACCGGGTTTGGATTTCTGGAATCAGGAAACAATTGCCTTTCAGATAAGCCTAAGTTATATTTTTGCCAAAAATCTTCAAAATTCCTTAATTATTACCAAATCACTGCTAATTAGGCCTAGCTAACGCCCATTAAGGTCCCTTAACATCATTTCATGCACCTAGCTAAGGAATAATTACATTTTAGTGACCCATTTTCCAACATGTGAGCTGAATAACTGTATAAGGCGTCTTTTTACAGCATTTTCTGGTGATAATTCCGTATACGCACACTTGCACTGA
The DNA here is from genome assembly GCA_030248195.1 of Trissonchulus latispiculum. Classification (NCBI taxonomy): domain Eukaryota; kingdom Metazoa; phylum Nematoda; class Enoplea; order Enoplida; family Ironidae; genus Trissonchulus; species Trissonchulus latispiculum. Next base: position 23,922 of record JASAND010001205.1, read on the forward strand.
GACTTGAGTGCACTCAATGCATCTAATTCCGTAGACGCACACTAGACTTTAAGTTAGAGTTTAAACTGGTAAGAGTGACCTTTTGCAGAAGGCATCTAATTCCGTAGACGCACACCTGTTGAACAGTAACAATAATAAGGGAAAATTTTGTTTTTTGGGAAATGAAGTTAATGAAATAAAGTAGGAAAGTGGTTTTAGTATAGTTACACCCTATCAAACAAACAACATAATAGTGCTTTTCAAACAACGAATAGGCAAGCCAAATTTGTCAGCAAAAATTCATTAAACTCAAAATTAATCTTAGAATTAAAAAAGTTAGAAAATTCTGCTTCTAATTTGTTGTTTGATGACAAGTTTCTTGCTGCTTATTGCTTGAGCAAACAACAAATTAGAAGCAGAATTTTCTAACTTTTTTAATTTTAAGGTTAATTTTAAGTTTAATAGCCATATGAAATGTTCGTATAAAATTTTGTTTCTAATTTGTTGTTTGCTGACAATTTTTTGCTGCTTATTGCTTGCCTGTTCGTTGTTTGAAAAGCACTATTATGTTGCTTGTTTGATGCGGTGTAACTATACTAAAACTACTTTCCTTCTTTATTTCATTAACTTCATTTCCAAAAAACAAAATTTTCCCTCATTACTGTTACTATTCAACAGGTGTGCGTCTACGGAATTAGATGCCTTTTGCAAAAGGTCACTCTGACCAGTTTAAACTCTAACTTAAAATCTAGTGTGCGTCTACGGAATTAGATGCATTGAGTGCACTCAAATCTCAGTGCAAGTGTGCGTATACGGAATGATCACCCATTTTCTTTGATAATTCGCCACTTCTTAGGCGACATGTTTATTACACTTTCCTCTTTATTAATTTTAGTTTGCTTTACATGAAATTTCGGAACGTTTTCGAACAACGGGAGGCCTGGCGAGGCCTAGGAAGAGTAGCGACTCCTCCGTTATTTAATCAGAAACCATGATTAGGGCCTATTACTGACCCTGGAGGGGTAACGACCCCTCCGTTATTAGTTAATACTCCGATCGATCCTTATTAGCCCATATTCCACTGAGTTCCTATTCTATTCTTGCGTTGTTTATTCGGGTTATAGTGCTATTTCTAACCTTATTTCCTAACCACGCTAGAACCTATGTCCCTATTGGCGAATTTCGGGGCCGTTTTGAACCGACTGACAACTCTGGTACTCACATGATCAAGGATAATTACAAAAATTGCTTGGACGTTCACATACTGCATTCTAGGTTCTGAGCAACAGATTTTAAAGATCAATAACAACAACAATTCCACTCTAGATCACGATTCATGGCTTTAGGAGTTTTTTCTTGACTTTTTGAGTTTTAATTTGCCCGTAACATTACATATACTTTTATGGGAATGTTTTCGCTGTAGACTGCTTCATGTCCTTGCACTCTGCAGCAAGCAAACCTCGATCACGGGGTCTTCATGTCAATGCCTGATTGCGACATGTTTGGAAATGGATATTGTGGTTACGCATCTGCTGCTTCACACTGTGTGGTTTCCAGCTATGGACTGTAAGCATAAACGCTGCCATTGAACAAAAGCAAAGCAATCAAATGCCTTCAGTTCTGTTGCTCTAAGTCATAGTTAATGTCCTTGAATCGCTCTTACTGGCTTAACGAATCCGGTCTGACAAATACAAACATTTGTATCAATATTGGTATATTTGTATTTAGATTCAATGGTGCCGCTCAAATGTGTTGTTATGACCAGGACGGTTGGCTAATGTTTTCTCAGGATTATGAGTATGACTCCGATTATGTCAGTCTTTATGGAGCGGGGGTTCCACAACGCGCTCATCCTTTTGGTACCTATCCCTATAAGAAACCACCGTATATTCCGGCCATGAGTAACTTTTTCTGGGACCGATTCCCATTGCATCTGTGCTGCTTTTGGGCAGGTCATTGTGAATTCTATTACTGGAGAAGAGAAAGTAGTGGCTGCCAGTCTTACAAACCTCCAGTTACAGGTATGAGGTAAACAGCTACTGGCATTTCTGTGTCGTGCTGACTTGGAGCAGTGATGCAGTACAGATCAAACAAAAACTACTTTTATACGTGTGGTTATGTTTTCTGCGTAACTGTGGTGTTGCTTCGGTTTTTGGTTGTCCTAATTGCGTTTCTTGTTGCTTTCGGTTTTGCATATGGGAATTCACATTTCATCACATATGATGGCACAAAGTATACATTTAACGGCAAAGGATACTACGTACTGACAACATTGCAGGCGCCTGATAAAAACTTGATGGTTCAGATAAGATTGGAACAACCTCCTAAAACGTTATGTAAGATTAAATAGTTCAACCTCCTAAGACGTTATGTAAGATTAAATAGTTATGTATTTGAACTGAAATTAAGCATCGGCTATACTTACTTGATATTAGGTCCCCTTATTAATATTAACAGTAATATTTTATATTATTTAATTTATGTCCCATTCTCAAAACTGGCATTTTCTACAAACTTCGATAACAGTGATGCCAGACCACTTCTCTCTCGGAAGTTACAGATGCATCGGTCATGGACGGATGGTTCAAGCGAAGCCTGCAGTTTTAAAATTTAAATCAACGACAGGCCCAATCCTACAGTAAATAGTTTGTGTATCGTTCTGACACGATTGCTACTTTTATTGAAGGGGATCAACACGTGCCAGCATCTGTGATGAAATGTGAATTCCCATATGCAAAAACTGAAAGCAACAAGAAACTGCAATTAGGACAACCAAAAACCGAAGCAACACCACAGTTACGCAGAAAACATAACCACACGTATAAAAGTAGTTTTTGTTTGATCTGTACTGCATCACTGCTCCAAGTCAGCACGACACAGAAATGCCAGTAGCTGTTTACCTCATACCTGTAACTGGAGGTTTGTAAGACTGGCAGCCACTACTTTCTCTTCTCCAGTAATAGAATTCACAATGACCTGCCCAAAAGCAGCACAGATGCAATGGGAATCGGTCCCAGAAAAAGTTACCATGGCCGGGAATATACGGTGGTTTCTTAGTAGGGATAGGTACCGAAAGTATGACCGCTTCATGGAACTCCTGCTCCATAAAGACTGACATAATCGGAGTCATACTCATAATCCTGAGAAAACATTAGCCAACCGTCCTGGTCATAACGAACACATTTGAGCGGCACCATTGAATCTAAATACAAATATACCAATATTGATACAAATGTTTGTATTTGTCAGACCGGATTCGTTAAGCCAGCAAGAGCGATTCAAGGAGATTAACTATGATCTCAGAGTAATGTGACCTGAAGGCATTTGATTGTTTTTGCTTTTGTTCAATGGCAGCGTTTATGCTTACAGTCCATAGCTGAAAACCACACAGTGAAGCAGCAGCAGATGCGTAACCACAATATCCATTTCCAAACATGTCGCAATCAGGCATTGAGATGAAGACCCCGTGACCGAGGTTTCAGCTTGCTGCAGAGAGCAAGGACATGAAGTGTCCACAGCGAAACCATTCCCATAAAAGTATATGTAATGTTACGGCAAATTAAAACTCAAAAAGTCAAGAAAAACTCCTAAAAGCCATGAATCGTGATCTAGAGTGGAATTGTTGTTGTTATTGATCTTTAAAATCGTTGCTCAGAACCTAGAATGCAGTATGTGAACGTCCAAGCAATTTTTGTAATTATCCTTGATCATGTGAGTACCAGAGTTGTCAGTCGGTTCAAAACGGCCCTGAAATTTGCCAATAGGGATCATAGGTTCTAGCGTGGTTAGGAAATAAGGTTAGAAATAGCACTATAACCCGAATAAACAACGCAAGAATATAATAGAGAACCAGGTAATAGTGGCTAATAAGGATGGATCGGAGTATTAACTAATAACGGAGGGGTCGTTACCCCTCCAGGGTCAGTAATAGGCCCTAATCATGTGTTTTTGATTAAATAACGGAGGAGTTGCTACTCTTCCTAGGCCTCGCCAGGCCTCCCGTTGTTCGAAAAACGTTCCGAAATTTCATGGAAAGCAACCAAAATTAATAAAGAGGAAAGTGTAATAAACATGTCGCCCAAGAAGTACGGGGGGGGGGCTGGGAATTATCAAAGAAAATGGGTGCCCCCACCCCCCCCCCCCCCCCCCCCCCCCCCCCCACCCGCGGGGGGGGGGGGGGGTGAGTATTTATAATGCATAATTTGTAGACGCACACTAGATTTTAGTTAGCAGTTTAAAGTCAGAGTGACCTATTTTTTAGGTATTCCTAATTTGTAGACGCACACCTGTAGAATAGTCAAACAGTAATGAGGAAAATTTTGTTTTTGGAAATGAAGTTTAATGAAATAAAGAAGGAAAGTAGTGCTTTATATAATTACACCGCATCACAACAAGCACCATAATAGTGCTTTTCAAACAACGAACAGGCAAGCACAAGCAGCAAAAAATTGTCAGTAAACAACTAAATTTGAAACAAAATTTTATACGAACATTTCATAGTGGCTATTAAACTTGAAATTAACCTTAAAATTAAAAAAGTTAGAGAATTTTGTTTCTAATTTGTTGTTTGCTCATTAGCAATAAGCAGCAAGAAACTTGTCATCAAACAACAACTTAGAAGCAGAATTTTCATAACTTTTTTTAATTCTAAGATTAATTTTGAGTTGTAATTAATTTTTATTGATAAATTTGGCTTGCCTATTCGGTTGTTGGGAGAAAAGCACTATTATGAAGTGCCTGTTTGATAGGGTGTAACTAGTGTTTTCTAAACCACCACTTTCCTACTTTACTTCATTAACTTCATTTCCCAAAAAACAAAATTTTCCCCTATTATTGTTACTGTTCCACAGGTGTGCGTTTATGGAATTAGATGCCTTCTGCAAAAGGTCACTCTTACCAGTTTAAACTCCAACTTAAAGTCTAGTAAGTGCGTCTACTGAATTAGATGCATTGAGTGCACTCAAGTCTCAGTGCAAGTGTGCGTATACGGAATTATCACCAGAAAATGTTGTAAAAAGACGCCTTATACAGTTATTCAGCTCACATGTTGGAAAATGGAGTCACTAAAATGCAATTATTCCTTAGCTAGGTACATGAAATGATGTTAAGGAGACCTTAATGGGCGTTAGCTAGGCCTAATTAGCAGTGATTTGGCATTGAATTAAGGAATTTTGAAGATTTTTGGCAAAAAATATAACTTAGGCGCATCTGAAAGGCAATTGTTTCCTGATTCCAGAAATCCAAACCCGGTCTTCTTAACTCCCAATAATGCGAAAGATACAGGCCAAAAGAGTTTTGTGAACTTACATTTTAATTATCTAATATTAGCCTCAGGTAACCTTTGTAACAAGTTGTAACAAATGGACTTGTTGTTACGTCGATTCATACTTTCATTCATTCGTGGGCTTCTGTTGGCCTACCCACCCAGCAAAGACTTCACTCGCAGAAGTAGATTTCTGAAGGCCAATACCATAAAGGTAAAAATAGGCCTGAGTGGGCATAATCCTCCTGCAAAATTAATAAAATAAAAGGAAACTATGATATTTTGTAGTTTTGTACGTAGATTATTGAGATATTTCAGTTGTAACTATTGATGGAAAATTTGAAGTAACTCTTATGCACAAGTTTTACGTAATAATTGCCCTCCTGCTTTCAGGTAGGGACTCCCAGCTCTAGTGAGGGAGAGCAATTGTCGCTGGGATTAACAAAGCGGCCTCCCTTGTTCTCGGCCGAAAAGTCGCACCCAAAAGGAAGAGAAAGGGGCCTGGAAACAAGGGAGCGCCTAAAAATAATAAAAGCAAAATTTACAAAATATTGCGGCCAAAGTGGCAGTTAATCTTTATTTTTCCATAATGGGCCCAGAGAGGCCTTCATTCCGTACTATTTCATTTTTGGTTCAAGGAAACTAATTTTTTTAGTAGCAAATTTCCCATTTGGTTATCTCTACATGTTAACCAAAAAGTCTGGAAAGTTTCTGGAAATTCAGCTTGGGAAATCCATCAAATAAGGGGTCAGTTGGAGGGTCATAACTCCAGACCTCCCATAAATCTCCATCCTGGTGGGCCAGGCGTGCAAACAGCCCACGTCGGGTCTGCACTTACAAAGAGGATTTCCAGAAAATTCTGGAAATCCTACCTTCTTCAAAGAGAACGCCGGCAACAGTCGTAGGGTCAGTGAGCTGTCAGACCCTGTCAGCTCACTGAAAATTCAAACTCCAGTCAGTGTTTGCTTCAGCTCCGGCCGAGAGCGGCCGTGTATCCCCCTTTAAAAGTGCGTCTCCTGGTGTGCCAGCGTTTTGGCCGGAGAATCCCCAACGCACTTCTCCCTCCCGTAGGAACTCGAGTTAGGACCTCCTCTGGCCCACACAGGTCAGAGAGGATGATCTGAGCCAACACGGAGCAAACTACAACACGCTTGAGGGCCATTTGAGCGCATTATGCTCGGCCATTTGCACAAGGAACACAATTTTTCTAGGTTTCAGAAGGCCCTTTTTGGCCTATTTTTGCTATGGTTTTTTCGGCCTTCGGGCCTTAACTTTTAATCAAAATTGTAGCCCTTTTTGGCTAATTCCTAATCGAAAACCAGTGAGCCCACGTGGCCAGTATTTTCCACATATCAACCAGCGAGCCCTCGAGGCCAGTTATTTTTATCTTTTAATCAGCGAGCCCTCGTGGGCAGTATTTTCCACCTTTTAATTAGCGAGCCCTCGTGGCCAGTCACTTTTTCCTTTTTTTATGTTTTGGGGTTTCTTTTAGTAATATCGGGTTTTTGAGTGGGGACCCACCCCTGAGTTGAGTTAGGAGGTCCGTTGGTTACGACCTCATGTTAAATCTGAGTTATATTAGGAACAATTCTCCCTACAGCCGGCAGTTAGGAATTGCCGGCCGTTTTTGCAAACGTAGGCGCTATTGAAGCTAAAACCACGTTGTCCGTAACTGTGAAGTGTAATCGTGTGTAGGTCGGCTACTTAAAACTAATAGGAATCAAAACGCTAGAACCATTTTAATTATTAATTATCAGTCATTTTGAGGGGAATGGCCGACTTCCCCAGTTAAGTTACTTATGTGAAAGCTGTCCATAGCGGAAAGGTGTTTGTGTGTAATTTTGTTTTTGTGTAATAATTTCCGAGCAATTATTACTTGTTCCGCTTTCCAAAATTATTAAAGTTTCAAAACTTCTCAAGCTTCATCAAAACTACGAAAGTTTACAAAAGTTCAAGTCTAGTACGAAGACCGTTAATCCCACACTATGACAAAAGGCGCATACAAAGAGTAGATGAGGTTCAGATAGGAAAATACCAGGATTTGTATTATGCATTAGTCGTTTGTGTAATTGTTGGTATGATTGTGACAATAATTGTGTGAATGGGACTCCTAAATTTACGTAATCGGCTCCTTGGGTAAACCCCTAATGGATTGTGAGGTTCCAAGGCTAGCCCCATTTCTAGAGTGTGAATTCTGAATCAAAATTCTGTGATTGTGAGTGTGAATGAGGGCATACCATGTAAACCCCCTTTGTAAGATAAGGGTCTTGGGACTGCCAGAATGAACGCGTAGATACTCAGATATTAGGAAGGAACTGGGCCAAATTGAGTAGCAATTTGGCCCCTGATTGTAAATAATTAGGGATTTATTTTTGTTCATAACCTAGACGTATGTTTGACGCGAAATTGTCAGTTTTGGAGTAAATGTAGTGTGAAGTTTTGTAGGAATATTGTTATGTTCGGCGGTTTAAGGCAGATTCTGCAGTCTAGGGTCACGGGGACCCCGTATTGGGCCTGTAGATTTGTTGGATTTCCGGTCATCCGTGTAGGTTGCCCTGCGATTAGGGGACGGATGAGCCGCATTTATGGAATCCAGAACTAACCGAACTGGAATTGTAACTAATACATGAAATAACGAGAAATTCACCACGATTAAGTACCTCATAGCAAATGTCCGATTAGCGGACTAGCAGGTTATTTAGTTGTACTTCAGGAAAGTATTTTTAGTTGTGTCGTGTTGTTAAATTGTTAGCTAGAAAAATGTTATTCTGTGTAGTTTTAGTTAGGAATAAGGGTTATCCATTATCTTGTTTAAAATAGTTATTAGTTCAGGGTTTGTAGCTTTAAGGCCGTTTCACACGATCAAAGTTTGGTCAAAGTTTTCTTTGTCAAAAAACTTTGAGTCAAAGTTTAGGCGTCAAAGTCTTGCTTTCACACGTTCAAACATTT